>CM034354.1:77619690-77866417 GCA_019925275.1 Mytilus edulis | reverse complement strand
CGACACAAACCATTATCATATCTTTGAATCACCTTTTTACCGATGGCTTTAGTTAATCGTTATTCAGACGTATTTTTGAGACGTATTTTTATATTTCTAATATATCAATTTATGGGAACATTATGTTAATGATACGTAGGATTGTCATGTTTCTTTATGTTACTTTTTTAATGGATTACTGCAAATTTAAACCTGTGTTTGGATTCCTTTATCCAGCGACCTGAAGAATTATAACTATGACATGTAACTCTGAATTAGGTTTGATAATTCGTCATCGTCTAACATAATTGCGACTGTGCCTATTGCTGCACAAATGTGATATTTCATTAAACGCATTTCATATTCTGAAAATCTGATGTTTGGATGATGAGCGATATAATTTCGCATTTGCTTAAGTAGCACAACTAGATCTTTATAGTTTTTGAAATCGTAAACTGCTGTATTCCAGCCATAAGTTGGACTATGATAATCATTGTAGAATCGAAATATTTTATAAAGAACGCTAGTATCACAATTGATAAGTCCATCTCCTGGCTCACTAAACATTTTTCGCTCGAATTTGTTTAGACATAAATCTTGATTGATATCATATCGGAAATTCTGGTAGTCATTTTGAATGTGTTCTGGTGTCACACCGAGTTCGAAAGTTACTATTCTTCTTATCGCTCTCGGTGTGAGATCAAAAACAAGTAACGCAAGCTGAGCTATCTTTCTGCATTCATCGTCTGTTAACATATTCCTACTGACACCTGAAATGCGTGTATCAAAGTGTAAATTGTGTGCCTGATTATGCATTGAAGTGTTAAATATAATATAATTCAGATTTGTATGGCTTATTAGGAACATTGCCTTTTCGTAACTTTATCATATAGCTTGATAGCAGTTTGGAATTTGTACTTTATCCTAAAAAATCAATTTTTCATTCCACGCATAATAAGAATGCTTCTTTTATGTCACTTTATTAAAAATAGCTGATGAAGGGTCGTATATCAACATATATTAACAAAACTTTTCCTAATCCAGTCCCATCCTGTTGTTAAATCCTTAAACAAAGCTAATCAAGTTATTATTTGTTTCATATGTATACCTTGATAATTGGAATTTTGACAATTAAAAGGAAAAGGTATACTTATTTTGTAATATTTGTCATTAATATTATAATTTTTCATTTGGATGGGGATTTTTGTTAATTCCATGTGGTTACCTTGGCATAAACTATTTACATTAATGTGGATCTACATGTGAATCTCTAATAAAAATAATTTGAGGATGAAATCTATAGGAAACAACAATATAAACTTGATAAAACCAAGATGTCGCTATCAAAATCAACATTTTACGAACATTATATGAGTTTAAATGTAATATATTTTTAGTGACACTATACTTATAAATAATACAGCAATACTTGCCTCCGAAGTTATAAGACTAAAATATTCAAATACAAAATACGAAAACCAAATACGAGTATCGCAAGCACCGACCCAAATACAAAAATAAACATAACCTTTTCTGTTTATTTAAGATCAATAAAGGGCTAGTGAACAATACTTTAACTTAAACACTCAACAATTATAGAATATATTCGAAAAATACTATTATGAAGTGATAAACAGTCTACATTCGACAAAGAAATACGTATTCTTAAAATGAGATTGAAAATGTTTTTATGGTGAAAATTATGTTTGGCACAAAATACATGAGAGGCTTTCTAGAAACATACACATTTCTAGTGTATAACGTAAATGAGAGCAAATTAAATAACTTTATCAATATCAAACATATCGAAAAGTCACCTTCTTGACATTTTATATGAATATATATCTTTAAATCAAATACAATTTCTTGATGTACACATTTTTCTCCCGATAAATAACAGAAAAAAAGATGGCATAACTTACTGCCAACAGAAAAATTGCAATCAAAACGCATTTTTTGTTTTCTGGATATTAGTTTTCTAATATTTTTTTTTAGATATACGGATGTACTTAGGTGAGGTTTTTGTATACGTTTCAAATGCTCGAACTCCTTGGTGTTTTTCCATAAGATACATGGTAAAATATTTTGCCCGATAACACCTATTTATCTTTTGACATAAGACTTAATAGATCATTAAAGGTCAGTTGACAAAATTTAAGCAGATTCTTGATGTTATTTCTTTTGATTTGAGACCAAAAAAATACCAATGCAAATATAAGGTAAAAGTCCGAGTCAGCGTTTTCTCTCCATATTTTATAAATCAAATATCTCGAACAGGAGCTCCATGACCTATTAATAGTTTTAGCCTATTTTGATCCTTTACTAATACTCTACACGCTTAAAGTATTCATTTTGAATTCTTGATTTGAATAAATTTACCTTCGATCACCTAAGTATATCATTAAGAAGGAGTTCACGTCATTGTACCAAATGTTAGGTTTTTGAACAATTTTGACATTTGCTTACTAAAAAGCAAATGTACAATTGTGAGACAATAATACAATAACCTATATTTGAAATCCTGTTTTGAAAAATTGAACACGTCTAAGAGCTAACAATTAGTAATCTATTAAAAAATACAATTCTTGCAATGTTTAAAGCCACACAAAACCATGGTTCATTATTGTTTTTGTTTAAAAGTTTTTGCTAACCAAATCACACGATCCTTCAACCTTAATGTTCCGATTCGGAGATAAAGCTAAGCATTTTTTTTAAAACCTGTAAAGTATGGATTCACAATATAAGCGCACATTGAAATTATATAAATAAAAATAGTTCAACTTCCTGAAAGAACTCCCTTTGCGGCTAAACATTTGCCATTTTTCTTTAAAGTTTTGTAAAAGGTTACATCCTTGAACTAAAAGTTGGTACATGCACTGCTATATTTTAAAATGTCAAAATATAAGATTGTGCAGCATTTTTTTAGTATTAAGGTAGATGGGGGGGTCTAATTTGACAAAGCATTGACAAAACCATTTCTACAATGGTCATTTGTTATAATTCACATATCTCATATTTGCAACTTCACTTCTTTTTTTTTAGCTTTTAATTTTAGTGATTCCACCATTGATTACCATAATCTAAAGGTAGTCTCAATAAATTTCATGCTCTTTTTTACACTTTAATAAACATGGTTTGTCTTGCATGGATAGATGGTTATGATAAGCAAAATTCTATCCGGATGAAATATCATCAGGAAGATCAAATGTGCCAGATGATATTGTTAATTTTTTTCGTAGGGCTGATCCAGCCATTTTTGAAGGGGTGTTCCAACCATATGTCTCCATTCAAAAGCACTGATTGTCAAAAAAGTAGGGATTCTATTCCCAGGAAGCACTAACTTTCACTTCCCTTGTATGTTTGTATATATTTTTTAAATTATTATGAATCCTGTATAATAGATATAAGGAGATGTGGTATGAGTGCCAATGAGACAACTCTTCATCCAAATACCCTTTTTAACTGGTTTGTCACATAATTTCTCTGTTTAATGCTACATGTACATGTACTTGCTCAAATTGGCTTTCTTTTTTCAAGTTATAAGTACATTCATTGTCTAAAAAAGAAATTGTTGTAACAAATAATATTTAACTAATTAGGGTAAAAATATTGTACAAGACAGCTGATACAAGAACTATCCTGACTATTTGTCAGTTTCAATTTATTTTTTAGCATAGCCTTTTAATTAACATACCTTGTTGACTTTATTAATTCTATCCATGAAAAGTGAACTATACTGTAGTAAAACACGTACAGTTAAATGTATATCTTTGTAAATTTTTATTTATTCTGCTGTAAAATGAATACATCACGACGAACATTTTATTATTGTGCTTTAACGTTGACCATGATTTTGATGACATATGATAAGTGTGAGCTGAGAGTTTTTATCCATAAGTCGCATTCTGACTTTCTATCTGACCGATTTTTATGTGTCAATATTTGTGTTTCAATATAAAGGGAAGATGTGTTTTGATAATTTATTGCTAATGTGACACAGCAACAGAAGACAACCACTGAATTACAGGTTCATGACTTTGAACAGGAACATACAGAATGTGATGGGGTTAATGTTTGGAGGTGTTAACCCTTCCTCATAGCCTGAGACAGTGGTGTAATGGTACAACATATGGGAAGGCTTTTATCAATTTGTATTATTCTTAATCTAGCAAAAAGTAGATTATCACAGAAAAATGCACAAAATGATTCGAAAGAATAGTCCGGATCCTTGTCTAACAATCTTCATGGAGCAAGAAAAATTTGACGAGATTTGTATGTACATAAAAGTCCGTCATTAAATTAAAGATTTCAGTAAATTTGCATTTTACAATATCTTTTGTAACTGCTTTATTTCATATTTTATCTTTCTTTTCTACTGCCAATCACCGTAGGATAGTAAGTGGTTCAAATATATGCCTATTGACATGATTGAGACTAAATTAACATGCAATAGAAATGAGGAAAACAAAAAAGCAAATTTTAATAACTACAGATGCAGTATGCATTTTTGTAAAATGTAAACTCAATGTATGTGCTAGGGCCTAAATTGACCCTGAATTATTTCAACTGTTTTCTGGCATAAGACTTTTTAATACTATTAAACTATTACATGTAATCTACTATGCTATTTGTAATTTCCTTTCTATGCAAGTACATTTTGTACATGTTGGAGGATTATGTATTTTAAAAAAGCACTTCATGAAAATATTTTAATTTTCATACAAGCCCGCTCCCCCCCCCCTTCTCCACGCCCCCCCTTCTCCCCCCCCCCCCCCCCCCCCAACAACCGACATGTCTGGTTCATCAAATAAGTATTTTTTTGCTTTAAAAACATGACACATTTAATATTAGGCCATTTAACATTCGTTTTTGATGCGTTTTTGTGATTTTACTTTTCAATATTTAATTGTGAAAGCCCCAAAAAATATTGAAATTCTTCAGTTCCATACTTTAATATAAAAATAGTTATTTTGTCTATAATATATCTTATTGCCCTGAAACCTGGTTCACAGGCTTTTACTTTAGTAAGCTCTTGTCACACTAAGTTGGTTAAATTCCGTTAAGTCGCACTATCCTATTAGATAGGAACATATTTATTATCCTTTAATTTTACTTTGTTTACAAATATAGACTCTAGTGTGAACGTTACATATCTTGCAATTTTTGTTCATACACCTTTAAAAAAATATGCCGTAAAGAAGAAGTATATTTTGTATTTAAAGAGGTTGAAATAACATGTACACTGTACAAAATATTTGGTCATGAATGGACCAGCTGGGAAAAGGTTAAAAATTAGTATGTCTGAAGCTGTCAAGAGCATTTAACACCCACTGTTCATGCAATGTACATGTAGGTGCAATTTTAACAAGTTTTCATTTATTGTCTTTAACATGTTAAAGAAATGCACTCGGTACGAAATAACTGTGCTGATCAGTTAACATCAATATAATGAACAGATGCCTAATAAGCTTTTAAAATAAAATAAAATGATCATTTTATGACAAGATCGGTTTTGCTGTTAGCTAGTAAAAGTTTTGTTTTTCTCTCATGAAGGTTCTGTAGGATCAAATACATTATAGGAGGATTAGGAAAAGTTTTAAAGAATAGAGAATAATAATAATAACATGTTATATGCACAATACATATGTAAATAAAGAACATAGACATACATGTAACAATGAAGAATAATTGGGTGTTAAATTATAAGAAATAAAGAAAAATGAACAAAAAAAGTTTAATAGCGATAAATAGTATAAAAAATTAGATAAGAAAGAAACGAAGGACACTCCATCCAGACCATCATGCATCAGTAAGAAAGTTCGTTTTGTGAAATGATTCATTTTTTTGAAATAATTTACAATCAAGACGGGAAATGTCCTAAATTGTACGTGTGCATGCTTAACAAAATCACCAGCATTCGCATTCAAATATTCTAGGTTTACAACAAGAAAATTGTGTTTGTATATATTATATTAGTCCGAGATTACACTGACGTTCAACGGCTGTGTTGCCAGACAAGCTTGGGCAGTCTACATCCCAGAGTAATCTCGGACTAATATTATATCAATCTCCTACTTTCATGACCTTTTCCTCCCGGAAACCCACATGGTCCGACCCCTATGCAGATGACCAATACACACCTGAACTCTTAGGGCCAAAAATATTCAAATCAATTACATGAATGAAAGAAGTACTATGAGCTATGCCTATGCATTGCCTATGTTTACTTGTATATTTCAGCCTAAAAAAAGAGGGGGGGGGCATTGTTTTGTTGTTCGCCACGGATATTGTTTTGAAATAACTTCCGCTTATTTTAAGCTTACAAATTATTTTCAGGGGTCGTGAATCGCTCTTTGGGCATTTATATTCAATTCATTAGTACTTACTTACAATGTATCAGTTTTCCCCCTTTTCATGATTTGTTTACATCCATCTTTCGCATATTTGCCGGACATTTTCTAACGTAACACAAGGGTGAAACTGCTTCAAAAGCTACCAAAATGAAGATCATTATCTATAATTTAGATCTGCATTACAGTTTCATGAAAAGCAGTTCACGTGTTCGATTATTATGAGGTATTCTCTTTTCAATCTTTTCCGACGTCAATAACATGCTCCATATTTTTAGAACGGAAGTACTATTTCGACAATGACAATTGTTGCAATAACCTTTAATAAGTTTTGAAATTGCAGTTAATAGTTATTTAACTCATTTTCAGTGTAAATAGATAATTTAACTCATTCTCAGTGTATTTAGATAAAAAAAAAATTAATGATCAAATTTTATAGTTATGGGAAATTCCGACAACGTACATGACTTACGATATCAATGCGCAACTTTATGAGCAGACGGCGCAAAAATTTAAACACCCGATCTACCATAATATGCCCCAAACTTCTAAGAGTTTAAACTTATAACTAACATTCTGTTCAACCCCTCTCTTACTTTAGTTTGGGTCTTCCTCGGCATTAAACTTTTGCCGCTACCATCAGTTTACTTTACTTGTAATTTATTCAAGTTATGTGTCTATGAGATATAACACAGATATCTCAGTAGGTAAAAAAAACAAATATCTTTTAATAATAAAATGTATATCTTAATAAAAGAGGCGTGGCTTGTGAAACTATCCCTGATTATAATAATTAGGAACATAAAGGTAAACAAAGTGAAGGTCGTAAAAATACTTGAAACGTGCAGATCTAAATTTTGCCAAAATAGGTTTAAGGACAACTTTGCCGTTATTTTTAATAATTTATAAAAGTATCAGTAATTATAAATAGAAAGTCATCTTGATCATGTATAAAAACAATAGTTTTAGCGAAATATTCTTAAAATTACCAATGTAGTGGCAGCATGCCAACAACCGGTTGACGGATTCTTCTGAAAAAATCAGGCAGATAGAACCTAACCTGATGAGTATTTTAGCTCATGTCATATTTGCTCTAAATGCTTTAGTTTCAAATATAAAAGCCAAACACTGCATTTTACTCTATATTCTATTTTTAGCCATGTCTGCAATGTTGGTTGGCAGGTGGGGTCATCGGACACATAAACTAGGCACTCTAATGATGATTTTGGCCAAGTTTATTTAAATTTGGCCCAGCTGTTTTTAGAGGAGAAGAATTTTAAAAAAGCAAAGAGACGGCGACGACGGATGACGGACGCCAAGTGATGAGAAAAGCTCACTTGACCTTTCAGGTCAGGTGAGTTAAAAACAAAAACATCAGCATAGCACTCCATCCTCTTTTTTCCATAAACCAAGTTAGTACAATAATGTCTTACCAAGCAGTTACAGTAATATATTCATTTTGTGTATGGATAATAGTTTCTAAGCTTTACATCAAGATTATTCATTTCACATACTAAATGAGCTGTAGGGCGTCAAAACATGAACGCATTAGAAAGGAATATCCCACTTAAACGTGGTCGGTATAATAGGATACTACATTTTGCAAATCTTTATAAAAAACTAAATGAAACGACGGTATATAAGTCAGACAATGCATATTCTGAGGTTTTTCTTGTCGTAGAACACACCCCGGGGTATCAGCATGGTAAAAGAAAGACCTGCCTACGGTCGGTCTTTAATTTTACACACCTGGTGTGTTCTTGAACGATCTCATTGTGAACGGTTGGATAAATTAAGAATGTTGGTGAACATAGTAGTTTTTCTCAGTCCTTGTGTCTTTTTGATAGTGTGTATTTACAAAGTAGCTTTTCTGTCTCTCTTATACTCATCAAAAAAGATATGAGATACTTTCCTAAAGAAAAGTCAGCCGAATATTGTCTTTACAAGTGTTATTTGATGTGTATGGTTTTAATAAATAAGAACAAACTCACCTGCCATAATGAATAGGTGTAACTGTTACTGAATTAGGTGTTGAAAGTGTATAGAGCTGTTCGCGTGACACCTAGATAAAAATGAAAACACGTAATTTGCTTTGAGAGATAATGATAAAAAAAATATGTAAACGAGGAAACCTGAAATGAGTCATTGAAATTAAAGTTAATATTATGGAGAAAGAAGAGCAGGAAACCAGGAGATCAGCTTACCCGATTGAAACAATTTAAATGCATATGTCTACCGATAACCGATACTGTAAAATGACATTATTTATGAATATGTGTTGAATTTGATAGCATGATTGTTAGAAATGTTTAAATATTTTTTTATTTTTTTTATTAACAGTCTATGATCTAAGCCCAAGAATTTGCATCAAAATGATGTTGATTAAAAAGTGAACTTATCTCCTGCATCACTTAGAAAACACCATATTTTAAAATTAAATTGTCACATCAATTATATTATGTTAGTTCACAGATACCACATGGTTTCTCTCTCAATCTATAAGTGACAATTGTTGCAAGAAAGGATAAAAATGACATACACAATACAAATCAAGAAAAGTATCTTTTTTTCATTATATATGTGATTTTGATTTTTTTACAATTTTTTTTTCTTTTCAATGAATTGCAAGATAAGAATAATTTAAAAACCATATACAAAAATAATTAGTTTTCAAATAAATCTTGAGAGTCATGATAAACAACATCATAGAATATTTTCAAATTTTTTTTTTTAAATTTAACAAAAAGGGGGGAGGTTCAAACCCAATGTGCCTGTGCATTTTTCTAAAACTTTTAAAGTTTTACAATTTTGTGTTTAAAACATCTGTGTGTTAAGTAATATCATCCGTCGCCTTGTCAGTATGTAGTGACAAAGGAGTAGGTTAGGTAAGGACCGATTTTGGCCTCAAATTTCAAGTTCATCTGACGAAAGATTTTGATCACTTTTTAAACACTAAAGTGTCTATTTCATTTGATTCAATTAGTTTATGAAAAAGATTTTAACTGATTAGGCATTCAAAACGATCCGATTCCAGCTCAAATATGAAATTATCTATCAAATATGCCGAAATATGTCACTTTTCGGATGGTTTTTGTCAAAAATTAAAGTGGCCGCATCCGTGTTCATCCTCAACCTTTATATATGTTATGTATTATCATCAAATACAACTTACAGTTTAATGTTAAGGATGAACACGAATGCGGCCACTTTCGTTTTACACGGAAACTGTAAAATTTGACTAAAATGCTAGATTT
The DNA here is from genome assembly GCA_019925275.1 of Mytilus edulis. NCBI lineage: Eukaryota > Metazoa > Mollusca > Bivalvia > Mytilida > Mytilidae > Mytilus > Mytilus edulis. The sequence goes on along the minus strand of CM034354.1, from coordinate 77,856,834 downwards.
GTGAAGATTTCAGAAATTTAGCATGACTTAGTGGTGCTAATACCGGATATATGTGCATTGTATTGTCAAAAACAGTCCATATTAATGTAGTAGACGCATTCTGCTGTCCAATAAATAACTAAAAGTGTACATTTTAACAATTTTGTAAAACTGCTTTATTTTGGGGCCAAAAAGGGGTCTTACTGGACCTACTCCTTTATAGCCCTACTTAACCATTTTATAATTGAGAGAAGATAAGAAATGTTCACCTTCTTGTGCATGGATCTAGGACTGTTAAAGTCAACTTTTTATACGGGGTACTTATTATTTCAAATATGTACGTACTTGTTCATTGATATTCATTCATATCTTCGTTTTAGAATATCAAACGAAGTCTATTCATAATTATCAAATTGTCGATTCATTGTAAATTACACATACATGTATTTTGTATAGGATTACGACTCAATTCGAAATGAAATACGCTTTGAATATTGTCTCTATGTGTTCTTATTTTGACAGTGTACAATGTTAATAATGAGAGTGATATATAGATTCCACCACTGCATCGATTGAGATACGATATTTATTCTCGAGACAGTGACTTTTTTAATATTGAAAATATAACTATTGAGAGTGGATAAATATCGTATAACACGAGATTTGGTGGTGAACTCTGTTTTTTTAATCATGGTTAAACAATATACAGGCAAAATTATTCTTTATATAAAAATCCACAAGAAGATGTGTGTTTTCTATGTGACGTTATCAGGCATGTTGGCCTTTTATTGTGCCTTCACAATACGAAATTCGGAGGAAAACAAAAACATTCGACGTCATAATCAAATTTTAACCAATGAAGAACTGAGATCCAACGTACCACACGTTGATTAAATAAAATATGCAACATGACAGAAAAAGAATAAATCGTGTTAGAGTAAGAGAAATACAAACGTGTGTTTACCTTTTACGAAATACAAGACACGCCTTTTTCACGTTAACGCGGAAGTTAACGCGAATGTAAACGCCCGATTACTCTTCCCAATTTAGAACACTTGCTTTTTTCGCGTTACTGCGGAGGTAAACGCGAAAGTAAACGCCTGTTTTTCTATTGATGTCTACTGCAATTTCGGAGTAACCGCACAGTAATCACGGCGTTTACATGACGTGCACGCTTATAAACGCCGCGTTAACTTTTTCTGCTCGTCTACATTTAATGCTTGGTCTGCACATAACTGTTCAATGTTTAATGTACAACTTGTATGAATTGTCACTCAGCTACGAACAATTACGCTTTCACATCTTGGGATATTTAAATTTTAGCAAATCATAGTCTGATTTTAAGGATGGAATACATGATTTATGTGCTAGCTCTAGCTGACTTCGAGAGAGCGACAACATGATTGTTCGAACGTTTAACTAATATAAACAAGTTAATGAGACCAAAAAAAGCTAAATGTAACAATAAAAAACTGAAGAAATCGGATAAACTAGAAAAGAAGCAAATCTGGTGTGATAAGTATGTATGGAATTCCACAGAAAATAATTAACATCATTATGGATATGTACGATGGTTTTAGATGTACAGTCAGACATAATGGAAAACTATCAGAGTGGTTGTTCATAACATCTGGAGTATGACAGGGATACATAATATCTACTTTCTCTTTTCATTGGAGGTTGTCTGGGTAATGAAGATGACAACCAAATGCAAATCATGGTATGCAGTAGGGAATAATTATATTCTGGAGGACATGGACTTTGCTAATTACATCATCCTCTTTTCTCATACACATAACACCTGCAGAAGAAGACGGATAAAGTAACATCGGAGGCAACGAAACTCAATAGTTGTGAAAGGAAAAGAACTGGAACAATTAAATGCATTTAAGGTGGTATGGGTGTCTTCCTCCATCTTGGATTGTAAAAAACAGAGAATCAAAGGTCCAGATTTTTCATTAAGTTAGCAAAATGTGATGCAGGAATGCAGATGTTTAATGTACATTTTCATTTAAAAGTACCAATTTATAAGAATATAACTTCTAAATATTGATATTTTTGCAAATTGTAATTATTTTTGGTTGTTTTTATCTTTTTTAAAAATTGGCATTTTAAGGGGAGGTAACTCTACAAAAGTGCATTTTCTGAAGGATTCTGTATGGAATTTTCCTATTTTGTATTTTAGCCGGAAAAAACGTACGGTGACCCTATCTTTTCTTTTGATATTCTCAAAGCAGTGTCTGAAAGCTATCTTTTCCTGAATTATTTAACAATTCTATCATTTTGTTTAGTTTCTAATCACAAAATGGTGTTTTTTCCTGTATAATCCATACAAAATGTGTCATTTTTCAACATGTATCAATAGATACAACGTTTTGGCAAAGTATGAACAAATTCTATCATTTTTATTTTAGACTCCCATACCACCTTAATTATCTTAGTAGTAGAGTCAATGCAGAAGGAAATATTGAAGAATAAGTCAACAACCGTATTGTTAAAGCAGCTGTTACATTTAAAAACCTGAACACCATACGGAAATACACAGAATTTCTAAAAAGACTAAGATTGTGTATGTAAGCAATATTACATCAGTTTTGCTTAACAGTTCAGAAAAATTGTAAAACAGCTAATCAATTAGTTAGTCAAATAAGAGGATTTGAAGGACGCTGCTTGAGACAAATTATTAACAATAGACTACCAAATGTAATTTTACCCAGACAACTATCAAACAGAACAAGCGTGATAATTAAAGTAAATGAGATCATGAGAAGGCTGTGGAAATATATTGGACATATATCCCTCATGGAAAACAACCGGCATGTAAACAAAATGCTGACAGCACAAAGGACAAAAAATTCTGGAAAATCTAATGACACATTGAGAAGAGATATAGCAGCAGAGATAAAAAGACCTGGAATCTGATAAAAAATTGCAAACAAGTTGGAGGTTCCTTTTTGATGCCTTATATAGCCATGAAGAACACGAAGAGAATTAAGTAAGTAAGTTATACATGTGCATGCTTCTTAAACATGTGTTTAGTATGTGTTTCAATGTGAAATAAATCAATATATCAATATAAAATGCAATAAGATTTTGTTCTTATTTTTAGAACACAATATGCAGTTTAGTCAAAATCTGATTTAACCTAATAGAAAAAAAAATAAATGATAGACAATTCCAAAAGCTCAACACAAAAAAAGAGATTATACAGAAATAATGTTCTAGTACTCATACTATAAATCAGCAAAATGACATTCTACAGATGTGTTTTTGACATATATGGCATTACTTTGAAGAATTGTCATTTATATATATTTACTCAAAACCATGTTTTATCATATATTATATAAATGTGTGTAAAAAAGATTTTGAGGCTAGGTAAAGGCTCAATTGTATGTTAACTAAACATTATGTGTATAGGGGCCATTTTAAATAATTTCCTTTAAATGTTCATGAGACTTAAACAGCCTCATTTTTAGATATTTTATTAATAATTAGATCTTTTGTTTTATCCAAGACAGTATTTTTCTTTGTTTTGGAGTGAGGTTGGAAGTGGGGAGGGGATGGATGGATGGAAGAGGCCAAGCCTCATATTTATATAATCCAATGACTATCCCATATAAAGATATGTCTCAATTTCAACAAGGTGTTTGACATCAATTTCATCATAAATGATCTCTTCTCTAAAGTGTCAAGATTATATAAAAATGTTTGATTGTATAAAATATAAAATATATTAGAAAGGCTTGATTAATTTCCTTTTGCTATTCACATAATTAACTTTATTTGTCACAGCAATAACAAATCCACAATTTGGGTCAAATATAGTATCTGGTACAATGAACACATTATGATAAAAACAGAATCCTAAAGAAAACACCAAATAACCGCACTTTTTAATTACTGTAGTGACAATTATAAATCCAAATCAGGAGTGCACTTATTTAAGATGCCAAATCATGAGGCAGAATTAACATAGCTTATAACAGAAGTTTTCACAAAATTCCTATTAATTTAGAGATAACTGTGAGGTCTGATGACTCTGCTGAATTTTGGCCAAATCAAATGTTTATTTGACTTAAGCTATTTAGTATGTGATTATGTTTGAAATGGAGGCACCTCCCTGTGAAGGATTGGTCCGTCGTTTGCGAAATAATTAAGGAATCGGTTTTTAATGGGATAATAGATAATTGACTACTCTAAAACATGCTCAAGAACTTTCAAATCACGAAGTCAATCTATAGTTCGATGTATCCTTCTCGCATGTTTTTTATTATTGACCGTAGAGAGCCAACATTAAAGTGCCTGACCTTCATGACAATGGAAATTTATAAAAATTCATCGAACGGAAACAAAGTGAGTATTTATTAATAGACAACCAATCAGCAATGTCGACGTGACCTAGTGCTGTAAAGAAGTTCAGGCTTGCTGTTTCTGTGACAGACGTGATAATATTTTTTCTGTTGCTGATATCCAGTTCAATCTTGAGATGGTGAGTACATCGACACAACTCTTTGATACAAAAATTAAAGTATTCTCCTCTAATTGTTACCCAGAAGGTACACACAGTGATGAAATCACGGAAATGATTATGTATTTTATGTTTACGTTTTATCATCTATAAGAAACATAAGTGGACACAACGAAAAAATAAAATTTGTTTGGGGAAACCAAGGAATATTTTATCGATATTTGACCTCTGTAATGAACATTATTTAGCATAGAAATGTTTACTTACAATTTGATGAGTATTATTTTTATATGTTGGAGTTATCTTCTCTTTATTTTCTGCAATAAAAAAAAATGATTTAAGGATGCTTCAAAATATCGAACCGCAATACATTTGATGCCACACATGAAATAATGTTGTAAAGTCCTTGTTATGGTGATAAGGTAAACAAAAATTTCTGGCATTGTCGTCATTTGTATTCTACAAGTTAACTATATGTTCGTGTATTGATGGCAGCGATAACAACTTTTTATGCCAAAAAAAAATAAAATATTCTGGAGGTGAATGTATAGTTTTCGTCAACGTTGTGCATATTGTGCAAAATTGGCGATTTTGAGTACACTTCTACTATTTGTGACTATCAATCTTCGGGATCTTTTCACTTCTCATAAAGTTGTAATTGACCTTTATAAAATGCTTCATATGCAACTCTTGTAAGACAAACAAAACAAAAACATTTATTTTTATCCAAATATGACCAACTTTTTTTATCAAAAATGTGTCATTATGATGAGCTTAAATCGATGTCATATGTCTCATCTTCTGTTGGTTCTTTGCTATTACAAAAAGATATTCCTTTTTTAGAAAAAGTATTACTTTTTATACATATGGCTTTGAAATTGTTTAATATCTTTTTATCTAGAAACATACTGTTTTGCACAGATAATTTACAACAAATGATCATTTGAACAAAGACTACATATATATTATACACTGAACATAACTCATTGATTATTTATTACATTTAAGGTTCAAAATATCTAGATCATTGACCCAAAGTAGAATTAAGACTTGTCTCTTATATATTGTATTAAGTTATGTTCTATCTTTGTTATGATGTTAGCAAAAATAATAAGAATAATTTAGTCTATATTGCCACTCAGGACTGCCCATTAATACTTCTTTTGTTTTAATCCTTGTGGGACAATTGCTAAAACAACCTCTGTTGAAGAGAAACACTCTTGACTTTTCTCTGCAGTGGTGTGAGTTTTTTATATCATTTGATGCTTTTTTATTTTAGTGTTTTATTTTTTTTCCGATTATATTTTCTGTCTCGCTTCAAATTGAGTTCCCTTAGTTTCTTCTCCTTTTTAAAAATAATCCCAAGATCCAAAAATTGAATGTAAAGATACAATATATCTAAGGATTAAATTCAAATAGCATAAGCTCTATATTCAAGTTATTTGTAATGAAATGAATTTTTGTTTTTGTTCACGCCTTATTAATTATTTCATAATATGGGTTTTAGTGGATCAAAAACTAAAAGATACTAAAAAAACTAGATATCAATAAGCTGGTGTTTTCACATTACAAAGAATAATACATGTAAATATACTAAATCATCAAATGTTTGCTTAAGAATAAAGTAAATGATGAATGCCTACAAATGTCAAAACCAATGTATCCTCCTTGTTTATTTTACCAACGGTGGTACGCAAGAAACAACCAATTAATCATATTGTTTTCGCACAGATAAATAATATATAAAAACGAATGTATATATCATATATATATATATATAACGTCTGAATAGTAGTCCCACGAGGGCGCTGGATCGTTAGGAATAACGATACATGTACACAATAAATAAATTATATAAACACCTAAAAAAGTGTACATAACAACACCAACAACAAAAAAAGGAAATATTCTTTTGCTTTTGGTGTTGTTGTGTACACTTTTTTAGGCGTTTATCACATATATATAACTTGCATGTGTTTTTCCTAAAATAAACAAAAAATCTTTAACCAATATTCATGTTTTTTGTAATTTTTACTCACCAGAATTTTTTTTTAAGGATGTTTGCTTGTCATGTTTTGGAATTTTTGTCAGATTTTCGAAATTCTCTGGTTTTATCTATTTGAATGCCTTAAAAAAAATTGCCCATTAACCCCCATTTTTCTTTTTAAAAATCTTTTACATATATGATTAGAAGCCATTTGTGAAAGTCATATAAAATCTTATTTATTTTTTAATTGTTTTTGAGAACTTTAACTGGTCAATGAACGCTATGAAAAATCAAGAGAGAATATTTTCCCGCCCAAATTCAAATGGCTAATATCTCGAAAATAAGCACATTGACCCCTATATTTTTTTTTTCTTTTTTGTTTCCTCATTTAATCCCCTTTCAATATATTCTAGTTTTATGGAAAGTTATTTTACTTTGAAACTGAGCAGCAAACATGCTTAAATATTTTTAAATGTGTACATCATAGTACAATTTTATAACGACCCAATATTTTATGGGATGAAAAAGTTCCAAAAACCGAAAAAAAAAAGGTTAAATCGAGCACCCATTCATTTTCCCCATTAATGACATTTGTCTGATAACGAATAAGGAACAAGTCGGCTAGTGGAGAAGCACATCACTGCAGGTTACAATAGGCATGCCAGCTGTCTGTCTGATAAAAACATACGTATACATGTATGTTGTCTACCAATTGATCCAGTAACTTAACTATGTCAGTTTCAGAGATATATTTTTGTTTGAACCAGTCTTGTTTATTGCATCACTGTATAGTATTGTTGAACACATTTTCCTATCGGTCTTACATTTAGAAATAGGAAAAACATATGCAAAGGTTAGAGACGTCAGATATTGTTCTTTTATTACACAAGAAAAAGATTTACACTGTAAATACACTAATATATATATTTTTTTACTACAAAACATCTTATTCACATCTCGCCCCGAAAAGTATAAATCAGTGTGTTTTTAATGCGAGAAAACCATCTGTACTATAATCTTTAATTATAACCAAAATATTTGATGTCTGTTTTAATTGTACCCTATCGCATCACGTATTTTTATCACACTAATAGAAAATTGCCAATTAAAAGGCTTGTAGAAACAAGAAAGTGATACCAAAGGAGAACTTTTGTCTTTGGTGCGTTTTTACAGATATTTTAAAATACTTGTGTAAGTTTATGCTTGCAAATAGAAAAGAAATCGTAGTGATACAAACTATTTCACATGTGTAAATCCAGTTCAATTGAAAAATTCACTTTTATTACAAGAAAATCTTTAAAAAAGAATTTGGGATGTTTAATTGTTTTCATGGACAATAGTCATGGTGTACTTCATTGTATTGCGGTAAAGATTACATTTATGAGTAGGAATGCAGATACAGGTTTATGTTTAGTATTTAAAAACAAATAGTTATAGACAAATTCCCATCAAATTCCCATCCACCAGTCCACTTTTTATCAACGTGCTTAAATATATTAATTTTTCTCACACTATTGAACACTTATACAAATGCGTGAATTAACACAATTCACAATTTTGGTGGGGTTCGTGTTGTTTTTTCTTTAGTTTTCTATGTTGTGTCGTGTGTACTATTGTTTTTCTGTTTGTCTTTTTTATTTTTAGCCATGGCGTTGTCAGTTTGTTTTAGATTTATGAGTTTGACTGTCCCTTTGATATCGTTCGTCCCTCTTTTACAATGCACGGGATGTTGTTTAAATTGATGCGACTATACATATGTTTCAACTGGAAACATTTATATATAGTATTGTCAAATTAGAAAATATGCTTCGTCAATTTATTAAGAGTATGATGTAAAACAACTGAAGAAAGAATAAATCAATATTGTTGAACTTCCGTATTTATTTATAGTACCGTTATTCACGTGACTCTTTTGTCCTAAGGTTTAAAAACTTTGAAATGAATAAGTTTGTAATAGACAAAATTAATCAGAAATGTAACTCTTTTGACATTTAGTTGTTAAGTTTTCAAACTATTCATTTCTTAAAATTTTTATGATAAGATCAAATTTGAGGGATAACAAAATAAATAAATTTAAAAAACAACATGTAGGTATGTATATAAAAATAACATAAAAATGTATGTAGTTCCTTAAATAAGATGGTAATGACAATATACATTTAAAGCGTTTTATATATTTAGTGAAGATCAACATACAATATACTTATGACAATATGAAATTCAAGAGTTTTAATACCCCTCAAGCTAAATAATCTTTATATTGTGAAAAAAACGTCAGAAAAAAAAGTTTGAAATATTCAATATTTTTCTGCAGTTAATGGCTGTCCGTTTTTGGCTTAAAATTTGGATAGACATATTTGAAATTTATAATGATAATCTAAACATGATACCGTTGATAACCAAATTTTCTATAAAACATTCCTTTAATCTGTAGCTTAAAATTTGTTAAATAAACAAAAAATATTAAAATTTACTTCAACATAAGAATCAACCCTCTCAGCTGAAAAAAATCCTGTAAATTTCACAATGCAAAATACGTCACTGAAGTATTATGTTATCAGGTGATCTTAATAATTTGTAGATTTTGTGTCATTTAAAGTCTTCGTTCCGTGCCAATATTTACCTATAGATTATATATGCATAAAGGTATAATGTGCTAAATTATAATACGACCAATATTCACAAATCATTATAAGTTTAAAATATGTGGTCTTTAACAAAACGTTATTTTATGTGTTACTTTTTTTAATGAGTGTCTTCTATATTAAAAAAAAAAAGGAAAACAACACGTTATTAATGTCATGCGTCCGAAGCGCATTTCGGAACTTATTTGTATATATTTTTGCTATTGGATGTAGTGGTATTTCCTTAAACATTTTGATCTTCATTAAAAAAAAACATTCTTTTTTAAGTACACAAATACGTAATTGATGGAATATCATGACATATTTTTTTAAGTGTAAAATATCACTATATTAAGCCTATTACCCGGATAGGGAATACGTGGCTTTTTATGGGACTCTGCTGATTAATAACTCAATGAAGTGGTAAAATACGAGTACAAGAATCAGAATACATTGAAAGAAAACAATTTGATCATTTCTCTCATATGATTCCATAATTAACGAGTCTCTAAACAAGATGTTGGCAATGTAAGGGTAAAGAAGTGACAAAGTGATGTATTTTAAATCCCTGTAAATCATGTCGAATTGCAAGCTATGGATCTAACCTTTACAAAGATGGATCCAAATTATTTTTACATCATCATATTATATTTGTTTGGGTTGATCGTCCAATTTCTTCAGTATAATGGAACAATAAGCAACTATCATACAAGTGCGAGATGTAACTAGCTAAAAAAGAAAGGTAACAAAAATACTGAACGGTAAATTCTTTATCAATGGACACAATCAAAGTTTTAACACACACATACAACGAACGGAAAACAACTGTCATATTCCTGACTTGGTCCAGGCATTTCCTTATGTAGAAAATGGTGGTTTATATCGTGTTTTGTAACTAGCTAAAAACCAGATTAAATCCAAATTATTTTGCAAAATGCCTGTGTCAAATACTAATTTTGGCAGTAGTTTTTCTCATGTTCCGTTGATTAATAGCGTATGCTTTCGTTAGTTTTTATGGACTTTCCCTTTTGATTTCCCCTTGGAATTCGGTACATATGTCTTCCAAAATGATTTGCGCGGGGAGGGGGGCGAAAATACCGCCTGTCCGTCCGATCTTGTTATCGCTCACACTTGTACAATTTTTGCCTTATTTTTTGAAATTATCTCATAGGTTTATATATAAATCAGTCCCTATCAATTAGTTTTGAAAAAGTTATGTCCCTTTAAAATATTGTTTATATGGAAAATTGCATTGTCAGCATTTGTACAATTATTGTCAGAGTTTTATGAAATTTTTATTATAGGTTTATATGGTTAAAGTCTTTGACGATTTTTAAAATCATTGCCGATCAAATATTCATTATATTGAACATTGCATTGAAAGCACTCTCATTTGTTTAATTCTTGCAAGATTTTTATGAAATCTATATGATAGGTCCATGTCTCGGACAAATTCGAAATTCAGTGCTGATCAATTGTGTTAAGAAGAATGAAGCCCTTTGGAAATATTGAATACATGGAAAAGTGCATTGTAAGCGTTCTCATGTATACAATTCTTGCCAGAATTTTATGAATCTTATTTCATAGGTTTTTATCAGCAATGTCTTTCACATTTTTGAATATATTTGCTGATCAGATTTTTTTGACGAGTTATGCTCCTCAGAAGTATTATTTATAACGGATTTTGCATTGCATTTGATCTGAAGCCTTCATTTATATAGAATTTTAAAGATAAAAAAAGTGTTGTTTAGTTATTGCCCTTTTTACCTTCGATAGATAAAATATGTGTAATGCGGGGAACATTTGAACTCTGTTTTTTGTATGGTTATACTTTTTTCTCAGTAAAGCATTGAGTATGAATCAATATTTCCATTCTGATTGGATCTTTAAGACGAACCTGTGCAGAAAAATATATAATAGTGCAGTTTAACTTTATTATAAAACAATTTTCCTACATAAAATTTACAAAAAAAAAACTAATCTTAGTATAATTAAGAACTTTGGTAGTCCCTTGTACATATTGCAAGGTACAGGATTCCGTAGGTGTTATAACGTTGCCATGCTTAGGATCCTTGTTTACCAGAATAGGATTTTCGGTGTTGTGTCTCTGTTGTGTCGTAGTTTTCTTATATTTGATACGTTTCCCTCGAATTTGTTTTTTCTCTATTGATTTATGAATTTTGAACAGCGGTATACAACTGTTGCCTTTATATATAACTGGATTCTTTTAGGTTGTTTTTTTTTTAAACGAATGCAACCTCCATCATAGATTCGGAACACAATCTCTTACTCAAGGAAACGCATACTAATTGTACAATTCTTGGCAGTTTTTACAAATTTTACAAAACCATTATTAGGATTGACCTCTTCTTCGTTCAGTCACTAGTCATCTGTTTATCTCACTGCCGATGCGTATTCGTTTGATAAAAGATTTATAAAGAATAGGTAGTCATTACTGATTTTTGTTCATCGATTTATAATAAAGCTTAAATGTTTCGCTGTGCATGTACAAAACTTATGAAAAAAACTGGATAGCATATCCAAATTTTACGGTACCGTTGTTAACCGAGCCCGTTAACTTATGTACGGTTCGGGTAAACTTATCGATCCAATTACCATTTTTACACTGGAAGTATATCCTTGAGTACTGTTTTGTCGGTATAAATATTGATTTTGTCATCAACTTAGTGTCATTGCTATACGCTTTCAACAACCATTCACTTACTTATATTACTGTAAGTTATATACTTTGATTCTTTTTAGTTTTTTATTTGTTTTAGCGAATTGTATAGATCTGATGAGTCTATTTGATTTAGGTGATTTTCATAGTTTGTTCTTATGTTGTCTTGTTATAACATCGTCAAATGTTAGGGAGTGGTCAAGCGTCCCGCAATATGTTTAACCCCGCCACGGTCTATTATGCATGTCCCAAGTCAAGAGCCTGTTATTAAGTTTTTGTCGTTTGTTGTCAATCATATGTTGGTGTTCCTTCACTTCCGTATTGTTTAGAACAGTTTGATCTTATGTTAGGATGTTGAATCACTGTCCAAGGTTCGGAATAGAGTCGATAACATGTTTCCCCAAGCCACATTCTGCATATAAAATTTAGAATGGAAATGGGGAATGTGTCAAAGCGACAACAACCCGACCATAGAGCATACAACAGCCGAAGGCCACTAATGGGTCTTCAATGAAGCGAGAAACTCCCTCACTCGGAGGCGTCCTACAGCTGGCCCCTAAACAAATATGCATACTTGTTCAGTGATAATGGACGTCATACTAAACTCCGAATTATACACAAGAAACTAAAATTCAAAATCATACTAGACTAACAAAGGCCAGAGGCTCCTGACTTGGGACAGGCGCAAAATTGCGGCGGGGTTAAACATGTTTTTTTTTTAAGATCTTAACCCTCCCCTATACATCTAGCCAGTGCAGAAAAATAAACGCACAACAATACTCACATGTATTCCTAGTCAAGAGCCTGTATTTCAGTGTTTGCCGTTTGTTTTTGTATATCATTTATATTTTTCATTTTCCATTTTATAACTCAAACAATATACTTAAGATTTCTTTAAATACAGTCGACTCCCGTAATCTCTAAGTCAGCCGGACCGAATAAATATTTCGAGATACCCGTAGTTCGACTCAAGATGAATCGTAAGATTGACAGACCAAGGGACATAACTCTTGCTTAGCTTGGTACGGCTAAACTTAATCTTGATAGGAGGGGGTCGATATTCTGGTTTCAGATCGATGTATTTGTGGTGTTGTGTCTTTATAACATTTTATGTCTCTGATTAATTTATTTCTACAGTTACAATTTGCCCCAGTAGTTTTAGTCGAGAGAGTCATTTCAAATCGATCTTAACTTTATTTAAAGTTGACAAAGTTGTTCATTCTCGTATACAAGAGATTTTAGAAAATTTAGATTTCTTTTAATTTCTTTCATTTATATTTTGCTGCAAGAGCAAAAGCAAAATCAAGAGGTCGATTAAGTTGTTTTTGGGTTGATCACCAACGGAAGTCTTAAACCCCACTTTATACACAGCGAAGCTCATTGATGTATGATTACAATTATTTTTTATATATTTTTTCATAAACTATATCAATAAAATTGAGAATTGAAATCGGGAATGTGCCAAAGAGACAACAACCCGACCATAGAGCAGACAACAGCAGAAGGTCACCAACAGGTCTTCAATGCAGCGAGAAATTCCCGCACCCGGGGGCTTCCTTCAGCTGGCCCCTTCACAAATATATACTAGTTCAGTGATAATGAACGCAATACTCAACTCCAAATTGTTTACAAGAAACTAAAAGTTAAAATAATACAAAACTAACAAAGGCCAGAGGCTCCTGACTTGGGACAGGCGCAAACATGCGGCGGGGTTAAACATGTTTGTGAGATCTCAACCCTCACCCTTTACCTCTAGCCAATGCAGAAAAGTAAACGCATAACAATACGCACATTAAAATTCAGTTCAAGAGAAGTCCGAGTCTGATGTCAGAAGATGTAACCAAAGAAACTAAACAAAATGACAATAATACATATATAACATCAGACTACTAGCAGTTAACTGACATACCAGCTCCAGACTTAAATTAAACTGATTGACAAATTATGTCTTTATCATATGAATATCAGGCACAATCGTCCCCGTGAGGGGTTTAGTATCGTACCATCATAACATATATGAGAAGAACATAACCCGTGTCATGCCAACAACTGGTTCAATAATAATAAATGTGTTTAGTTCCGATGCAAAGACCCTATAAGTGAATTAATATTAACGCCAAAATATGCAATCTTTAATGACCTGACAACAGTATCGTAACTATATCCCTTCTTAATAAGTCTATTCAAAAGTTTTGTTAGTTATTGAGGTGAATACTGACATTTTTGTGCTTTATAAAGAATATTTCCATAAAATATTGGATGTGAAATACCTGAACTTATAAGAAGTCTGCATGTTGAGCTATATTTACGAATGATGTCCTGATACGGATGATAACATTTAGTAAATGTTTTGACTCTTCAACTTTGTACTTGTTTGGCTTTATAAATATTTTGATAAGAGCCTCACTGATGAGTCTCATGTAGACGAAACGCGCGTCTGGCGTACAAAATTATAATCCTGGTACCTTTGATAACTATTGACTAGTTTGTGATATCGAAAACCCTGGTGTCATAATTTTTCAGTAATACATAAATTTCTCTCAATAAAATCTCAAAAATTGTTACATACACGAGCGAATCGTACAAGTTGAGATATAAAAACACCGTAAGATGGTGACAAGGGAACGTCACCATCTAAAAATGGATAATTAACGATAGGAAATGAAAAATCATCTCTTTTATCATAAAATTTTAGTATTCAGCTTTCCATTAGTGATATAGATATCAAGATCGAGGAAAGGGCAGTGGTTATTGTTAGTATTAGCTTTATTTAAAGTAAGTTCAACAGGATAAATTTCTTTAATCTACATACTGTAGTTGTCATTATTGAGAGCCAACATATCATCCAAATATCTAAAAGTATTAAATTTGTTTATCAGATGTTGTTTCGATGGGTCTTTGCTTATTTTTGTCATAAATTGTCATATTTCTTTCTGTTTTGGAAAATTCAATAGCTGAGTTTATTGAACATATAGGGTTATTGTAGTGACTTTTCAACGTTTTTTTCTACGTGAAACTATTCTTTCAACCCTTACTCACAATTAAATCAATCATCCCATAAAAATATTGCAGGCAGAAAAACGTGAACGTGCTGTCATTTCTTACTGTCATTCCAACAACGGTACAGGCAGACTAGATTTGCTGATAATCACTAATGACCAGATCAATATTTAATGATATCGCCAGATCATTAGATAATTTTTTGCAGCGTTATTTGCGAGACATGTTGACGACCGCAAGTCAACTGATAATCAAATCGCCGAATGACATGGCAGACAGATTCAAGCCATAAATGATTCCCATATACTAAGAATCGGCTGCAGAAACACATCTTAAGTAAAAAAGTTTAAACCGCAAAATTACCTAAACACACTGTAAGGGTTGAGACAAAGGCAAAAATCAGAAAGTACAAAACAGAACTCAAAACAAGCCAAACATAATTGGTTGAACTTTCTGACAATCATTTTGCCACTTGTTTGTTTCAAACATCAATGAATGAATAGAGCCTTTTCATCTCAATATGAAAACTATTTGAGCAACTATAATGTGTTAAAAATAATGGACCAAGACATTATTCCAGCATTGCATCATTCCTTTATATCTACACTACAAAATCTAAAGGCCGTTTTTTTTTTTGTTCACCTAATAAATGTATAACCGAAGAAAGCTAAAGTCATATTGATATAAATATATACTTGATAGGGAATACGGAAAATATTACCCTTTTTCATGGATTACTGTTTCAAACAATAAGCAATTATACAAATTAATAAGTTCCGGAACAATCCAATGCGATTTCCTTTTAGTCATGTCATTTTATGTCACGTGTTACCTAATACCTTATAGGTACGTTCCGCGTCTGTCAGGCCCACCACCAAACGGTGTATTTGGGATTTGCTATATACACGGGTCATAATCACAGGATTGACACTACTAAATTCATCATTGTCATATTTTTTCCTATATTAATATTTTAATCAGTATGACTTTATAAAATGAAAAATAAGAATACTCAAAATATAGACTTGAAATAAGGTGTAGGTACAGTTTCCAATTTATTAGCGGACATGGCGTTAAAACGGCGAATCAAAGATTTCAACTTTATTTATAACTAATATAGGACAATGCTGTTTATTAAAAATTACTTCATTCCAGGGCCTTTCTTTCAAATAACTAATATTACCAATAATTGATAAGTTCCAGGTCGACGGGTTCAAACAGAAAACTGTACATCTATTAATCAGCATGACTTTATCAGATGACAATACCATCCAGGCTAAAATAAGGCTTACACATAATTAGATACTTTAGTTCAGTCACGGACACCGGATATCGCAGTTGTGTTCTAGTCCTATTTAAAAATATGATGTTGGCATAGTATCTTTTTATTCTTCATAACGTTTTCTCGGCTTCTTAGATAACTAAAACACGACCAAGAAGAAGCTTATGGGTTGGCTTAATCGAACATTGATTGAGTACCATGATTATGCAATCTATTACTGCTTCAGATAAACTTTTTCTATCAGTTTTTTCCAATCAATTGTGAAAATAAGAGTGTGTTGGGTAAGAATTATATAATTTGCGACTTATGCAATTAATATTGTATATGTCCTTTCCGAAAAATTAAGACAATTTTCTGTTTAGGCAATTAGTTATTATCTTTCGAAGCTGGATCCACAACGAAACTTTACAATTGAAGCAATTATAAAATGCGAGATGGGACAATATTGTGGTCTAAAGCATATTTTGTTTTTACTTTTGGAGTGGTACAAAGAAGAGAGTTAGCAATAGTCTCAACTCCCATAACACTCCTTTGTAATCGCTTAATGTCTGTATTCTTCAGCATATTGTGTCTTTTATTTGTTACATAAATCTAGTGCACTCTTAACATTTATATATTTGCAGGCTCACATTCAATCACTAGAGAACAACGAATCTCATGAAAGAGCAAACGCAGATCTACCACGCAATAGTTCTGCAGCCAACACAACGTGTTTAGAAGAAAATAACACAGAACAAGATTCCCCAACACAAAGATACAATGCAGTACCAATGCTGACAAATACTGAACTTTTGACAAACACTGAGAATCCAAGTGATTATAATATACACCTGACCGATCTAGATATACGCATCGGCAAAACATTACGCGTATAACATGTATAAAAGATCATCGTAACGATAAAGGAAAGAAGTATGCTAGAAAAACTTACTGGAAATGTGAAGATATGATTGAAGCTTTAAATTTTCTCCTGAACAACATATATGTACTTTTGGCAATAAAGTGTATCGACAAGTAGTAGATATTCCTATGGGCACTTACTTGCAGCGAAATAACTAAATTTGTATTCTTTTCAAACTGGATGTTTAAAAACACACCCACGTTCATTCATATATATTAAGAGGTTAACTCCTAACTACCCCACTGCTTGTCGGTACATTTATTGTTGGCATTGCATAAGTTTTGTATTTTTTGACTGTCCAAGACGTTAAAATACTAATTCCCTGGGATATGTTTCAGTCTTCGATGCATGATTTTTTATTGCAAATTGTTCTTGGCTTTAACTAGCTGTCATTCACTGCGAAAACTCAAATCGTACTTTCTTGTTAATTTGACATGTTGATGCTATTTGTAATGGTTTTTTTTTTTTTGTTATTTAATAGATATAGGAAGATGTGGTGTGAGTGCCAATGAGACAACTCTCCATCCAAATCACAATTTAAAAAAAAAGAAGTAAACCATTAAAGGTCAATGTACGGCCTTCAACACGGAGCCTTGGCTCACATCGAACAAAAAGCTATAAAGGGCCCCAAAATTACAAGTGTAAAACCATTCAAACGGGAAAACCAAAGGTCTAATTAATGTTTACTTATTCAGGGTTAAATCTGGTCTAATAACCAGCTTTGATAAGTGTTTGGTATTACTATAAATTTTCACTTCTTTGAACTATGAAGATCAAAACTTATTTCTTTTGTAAAAATATTTCCTTTCCTCCTTTAATCTGTCTACCTAACATCAAAATTAATTTTCATTTACCTTTATATAATATTATAGTAAATGGCGGAATTTTGTTTAAAGTTATTGTTGATTTTCTGAAATTGTTTAACATTTCACAGCGGTATAATACTGATACTTTAATTATTGATCCCTCATTTTATTGATTTTGTATTTACTTGGAATCATATATCAAATGTTTTCGTTAAGTATATGTTCACTTGTGTTACTATGTCTTTTGATTGAGTAAAGACATTTCAATTAATATTTCATAGTGTGTCTTTCTATGTTGTGATGATACACTATTGTTTCAGATAAGGGTGAAGGTTTGTTACCAATAAAACGTTTTAACCCGCTGCAATTGTTTGCACCTATCATAAGTCAGGAATTTGATGTTCAGTAGTTGTCGTTTGTTGATGTGGTTCATAAGTATTTTTCGTTTCTGTTTTTTTCTTCTTTTTTTTTTGTATAGATTAGACCGTTAATTTTCCCGTTTGATTGGTTGTACACGAGTTATTTTAGGGACCCTTTATAGCTTACTGTGCGGTGTTAGCCAGGCTCCGTGTTGAAGACCGTACTTTCACCAATAAAGATTTACGTTTATAAATTAATAACTAGATAAAGAGTTGTCTCATTGGCACTCATACCACATCTATATATAAATATTATGTTACCATAAAACTTTCATACACTGACTTTTTAAAGTAAAATTATGAAATAACTACACCATGTATTGGTGTATCAAATAAACATATGTGTATATGCCTGTCCCAAGTCAGGAGCCTGTTATTCAGTGGTTGTCGATTGTGTATGTGTTACATATTTGTTTTTCGTTCATTTTTTTTAAATAAATAAGGTCGTTAGTTTTCTCGTTTGAATTGTTTTACATTGTCATTACGGGACCTGACTTTGCGATATGGGCTTTGCTCGTTGTTGATGGCCGTACTGTGACTTATAGTTGTTAATTTCTGTGTCATTTTGGTCTCTTGTGGACAGTTGTCTCATTGGCAATCATACCACATCTTCTTTTTTATTTTTATTTTCTTTCAAGGTGGTTTCTGCACATTATAGCTTATCATAACAAATTGGCAAATATCATATTTAAAATTGCAATCTTCCAAACTTATTTGTTGGTTGTTGTTTCTTCAAAGGTGATATAATAGTTTGGAATTTACATAATATCGATCTGGTCGATATCTAGGAGTAAGTCAGGTTTAAGTCGACATTAAAACTCACGTTTAAGGATTTGAATTTTGAAAATCATTATCTAAGGTTTTAGCAAATCATATAATTTAACATCTGATAACATTAATACAGCAACAAACTACAACCACTGAGTTACAGGCTCCTGCTTGAGAACAGTCACATACATAATGTGGCGAGGTTAAACTCGTTTGAAGGCGCAAACTCTCTCCTAACCTGGGACAGTTGAGTAACAGTAAAACATACGAAAACACTAAAAACATCAATTGAAAATGGCTTTACTCATCATATCGATACAAATCAAAAGAACATCTAACAAAAACACAGGTCTGATGTGGAATTATCCCAACAATAAAGTACAGATCGTAGAGAACTCGCCGTTACTAACAGCTAGTTCAAAGCAATTAACAACCAATAAAACAAATTATAAATCTAAGACAGAGTCTATTTGTGGCACAGAACCGGTTCAGAGAAATATAGAGAATTTGTAATATCATACTGAAACCAGAAATATAAACCTAAACGGGGCCTGTCACATTAGTTCAGTGGTTGTCGTTGGTTCATTGTCTGTCATATCTGTTTTTCGTTAAAAAAAAATGATAAATGAGGCCGTTAGTTTTCTCAATTGAAACATTTCATATTTTCATGTCGGGATCTTTTATAGCCGACTATACGGTATGGGTTTTCTCATTGTTAAAGGCCGATTGGTTGCCTAAAATTGCTTTCATCCAACTGTGAATGATAGTTGTTTCAATGGTAATTATACGACATCTCCTTGTCTTTATACATCTTCTGTCAACTGAATAATAAGAAAAAAAACACGTTTGGTTCCAGTTGACAAAAATCTGACTTAATAATGTTGATTAAACTTTTTGGATTTAACATAATCTGTAGTATTTGGTATTGAAATATAATTGTATGAGATGAAGATAAATAAAAAGTATTAGATTATATAACCACTTATTGTATACCTGATCTGAATATTTACCAATTATACAGGTACCATTTTGTTTTGGTTTGGGTAGATATGATTTTATCAAGGCTTTTTGGTATACTATGAATCGATTGACGAGTGAAGTACTTTAGAGAATAGATTGTACTGAAAATCCTCTTGACTGTGTATGATTTTATTTTTGTTTCATTTTATTTGATTGAACTTCCGGTAATTCTCACGACCAGTCATATATCATGAGAACATAAAAAAAATTAAAATGTGGCTAAATTCCTCAACTAGTAACTATAAAAACTGAGCGGAACCAATGTATTAACATTTTTAAGAACAAATATCATTAAGTAAAAAAACACGATATGGCAGTACACCACCACCCAGTACACCGGGCATTTCCCATTACTCTAAGAAAATAGACACACTTTCTATCCTGGCGAGGAAACGAGTCTTTCTATTGGGTTATTACAAATTATTAGGTGCAATGAATGACACACAAATAAAGTTGAAAGACTTTGACACGAAATCTAGAAGTATAACGATGAGAGAGGAAAAAACGCCCTATAAGTAGAAATAACATTAACGGTACCAATTTTTCTGCACAAGATGCGCATTTCGACAATACATGTCTCTTCAGTGATGCTCGTGGCCAAAATATTTGAAATCAAAAGCTTATATAAAAGATGAAGAGCTGAAATCCAAAAGGACTGTCATATAACGATATGTTGAAATCAACAATAGACAAAACAATACGTAGAAAGAAACAATGTGTAATAAATCTTTTCTACACAACAGTGAAAATTCTGATTCGGCTTTAAATGCAAAGAAATGCTTCGATTTCGAAGATAACACACTGGAACAATTCGGTTAAGTTTATACGTAAAAAGGGGAACAACTCCGGTTCACAATTTGATAAATTTATTTAAAAAGTAAACATTTCTACTGAAAATGGGTAATCTTCAATAAAGAGGATAATTTTAGTTTATTAGATAAGAAACTGTATGAAGTTGTAGAACAGTTAAACCCTGACAACAACGAGAAAAACATAGTGATTATGAAAAACTAAAGAAAAAGTAACAAAGCCCCAGTTTTGCATACATAAGTGATAAAAATGAAGGAAACACATTAGAATTATCAGAAAACCCTACAGGAGAATTTTTTAAAACGACAATCACCATTCAAACTCAAATGAATGAAAATAATAACGTATGGTCAATAAACACACAGAAAACTATTACAGAACATATTTCAAGAGCAAAAGATACTATTATTACCTCACTTTAGAATGGTCAAATAAAATATATTCCTGTGCCTATATCTAAGGTTAAGCAGCTAACAAACACTGAAGAAAAAAGACATAATACTAGTAATCTACAAAATGATAAAAATTATAACAATTTTAGGCAACTGTCATACAAATGAGAGGTTTGGCTAGCTACAAAACCAGGTTTAATCCACCCTTTTCTAAAAAAGAAAATGTCTGTACCAAGTCAGGAATATGGCAGTTGTTTTCCATTCGTTTGATATGTTTGACAATGTTTGAGCTTTTGATTTTCCCATTTGCTTCGGGACTTCCGTTTAGAATTTCGTCGGAGTGGGGTCATCAGTTGTATAAGACCTAGACGGAAGAAAGTTAGAAATAGAAAGACAAGAATCACAACTCTTAGGGACAAAACTATTCAAGGTGCATTATACTATATTCAAGAAAGAAACATAAACAATGAAACTGTGTAATGATGCTACAGATAGGATCTAATGACCAGGAAGAAGGTGGTATTGAGGAGGTAATGGGTCAGTAGGAAGATTTAGTGTAACAAATTACAAGAAAATTGTTCTTGGACAAATTTAATCCTGTTTTTTAGGAAACATTTGAAAACAGAATAATATGAAATAAACAAAATGTCAATCTAATATTCTGTTAAAAGACCTATGTCATGATAGAGACTTGAAACTGATATATTTTGAAGACACGCATCCAATGGAATTCACCTAAATGATGATGGTATAAAAAAAACTATGTATCTTTTGTTCATATACCAAAAAGTGCATCCAATTTTTTTTCTTAATTTGTGATACTCGATACAAAAAGACACAACAATCATTGCAGTAAACATATACAGTGCTTACCAATATAGATCTAATGTATGCCGCTATGGCCAACGAATATCACTATGTACAAATAAAACTTGCAAAAATTTAACAACACATATTTATTTTTTACTTTTATCGCCTCAACCCGTTCACAATAATTGATAAATCTTCAAAGACTTTTGAACATGATACAACATTTAAACAGTAGGATCCTTCTTTTTTTCAAGAAGCGTATGAAATAGAATTTCCCATCAAATTTTAAAATCAAAGATTTAATGCAATTTTCTATATCTCTTTTCTTGCTATTGTCATTTAGACCGATAATATGCTGTCTGCAGTCTCAAGACAGTTCTGTAATAATAAAAGAATCTTCCAATTGAATATCTGTCTGTAGAATGTGAATTTAGTATCTTGGAAGACTATAACATTTTATGAACTGTAAGTTTACTCACTTGTTTTACACTAATGATATTAAGTGTCAGCAGTAGAGTATAGAAGAAAAGAAATTAAGCGTCAATGAGACAGAATCTCTACAACACGAACATATATGAGTCAGCGTACGTCCTTTATAATTTTACAAGAATCTTAATTATATGTCAACTACAAAAGAAATATGCTGGAATATACTTCAAGTCTTTAGGATACAACATCCACAAGTTGTTAGGGCAATACATCACACAGACAACTAAAAACAAATACACACAAATAAAATTTTCAAATTTAAGATAAGCAAAAGTTTTTCTATGAAAACAAATATGGGCCTGTAAACAAAGACTAGATTTATAAAGGGTTTCAGGATGATGAGCGTTCCAGTGTATTTTCACAGTTATATTATGTGTCAGCTTAAACCACAAAGAAAAGGGCGGATTGTATATTTCGGAATACAAAGATTCAAATGGTCTAACTACATGTACTAATAAGACTAATGTCAATGTTTCATAATTATCAAAACAAAGCTATTATATACAAAAATACTTAAATTTTACCTATTTTTAAACATCAATTACAAACATAGAAGTCATTTGAATTCAGTACATTTCTTTGTGTAAATTGAAGTACACAATAATATGAATGTGAAAGATTTTTAGACGCTTTTGACGTAACTATTATACTTGTGTAAGCCTCGTATTATATAAAACAAAGAACATCTCGTTCGTATTTATAACACACTGATGCTGTATATTTTTAAATAATTTTGAAGAGAAAAGTATGACAAATACATGTTTCTCAATACTATCAGTTTTTGGAATAAAAATTATTATAACAATTAAGTCGTAAGTTAAGGATAAGTTTTCTACAATAGTCTTACCATATATTTCAGTAATTGAACAATCAGTTTATAGCTTAAACTGGAGTCATTTTCTTTTCGTTTTTCAAATGTATTTAATACTCGGGTTGCTTTTGTAAATAGAAATGTTTTTATCATTTGTATACCCCGAAAAAGTCGCTATTTCATTGCAATCGTTTAGTTGAGTAAAACCAGCTGCTATGAACAAGCGTCATGAATTGTTGGTTATTGATCATAACTTATTTATAACAAAAACTAGAGGCTCTAAAGAGCCTGTGTCACTCATCTTGGTCTATGTGAATATTAAACAATAGACACTGATGGATTTATGACAAAATTGTGTTTTGGTGATGGTGATGTGTTTGTAGATATTACTTTACTAAACATTCTTGCTGCTTACAATTATCTCTATCTATAACAGTACTTTCTGTGGAAAATGTTATTGAAAATCTTCAAATTTTAAGAAAATTGTTAAAAATTGACTATGAAGGGCAATAACTCCTTATGGGGTCGATTGACTATTTTGGTCATACTGACTTATTTTTAGTTCTTACCTTGCTGTACATTATTGCTGTTTACAGTTTATCTCTATCTATAATAATATTCAAGATAAAAACAAAAAAACAGCAAAATTTCCTCAAAATTACCAATTCAGGGGCAGCAACCTAACAACCTATTATCCGATTCATCTGAAAATTCCAGGGCAGATAGATCGTGACCTGATCAACAATTTAACTCTGTCAGATTTGCTCCTTAATGCTTTGGTTTTTGAGTTATAAGCCAAAAACTGCATTTTACCCCCATGTTCTATTTTTAGCCATGGCGGCCATCTTGGTTTGTTGGCCGAGTTACCGGACACCTTTTTTTCAATAGATACCCCAATGATGATTAGGGCTAAATTTGGTAAAATTTGGCCCAGTAGTTTCAGAGGAGAAGATTTTTCTAAAAGATTACTAAGATTTACGAAAAATGGTTAAAACTTGATTATAGAGGGCAATAACTCCTAAAGTGGTCAACTGACCATTTTTGTCATGTTGACTTATTGTAGATCTTACTTTGCTGAACATTATTGCTGTTTACAGTTAATTTCTATCTATAATAATATTCAAGATAATAACCAAAAACAGCAAAATTTCCTTAAAATTACCATTTCAGGGGCAGCAACCCAACAACAGAATGTCCGATTTATCTGAAAATTTCAGGGCAGATAGATTTTGATCAGATGAACAATTTTACTGCCTGTCAGTTTTGCTCTAAATGCTTTGGCTTTTGAGTTATAAGCCAAAAACTGCATTTTACCACTATGTTCTTTTTTTAGCCATGGTTGGTTCGCCGGGTCACCGGACACATTTTTTAAACTAGATACCCCAATGATGATTATGGCCAAGTTTGGTTAAATTTGGCCCAGTAGTTTTAGAGGAGAAGATTTTTCTAAAAGATTACTAAGATTTACGAAAAATGGTTAAAAATTGACTATGAAGGGCAATTACTCCTAAAGTGATCAACTGACCATTTTGATCATGCTGACTTATTTGTAGATCATACTTTGCTGAACATTATTGCTGTTTACAGTTTATCTCTATCTATAATAATATTCAAGATAATAACCAAAAACAGCAAAATTTCCTTAAAATTACTATTTCAGGGGCAGCAACCCAACAACAGAATGTCCGATTTATCTGAAAATTTCAGGGCAGATAGATCTTGATCTGATGAACAATTTTACTGCCTGTCAGTTTTGCTCTAAATGCTTTGGTGTTTGAGTTATAAGCCAAAAACTGCATTTTACCCCTATGTTCTATTTTTAGCCATGGCGGCCATCGTGGTTGGTTGGCCGGGGCACCGGACACAGTTTTTAAACTAGATACCCCAATGATGATTATGGCCAAGTTTGGTAAAATTTGGCCCAGTAGTTTCAGAGGAGAAGATTTTTCTAAAAGATTACTAAGATTTACGAAAAATTGTTAAAAATTGACTATAAAGGGCAATAACTCCTCAAGTGGTCAACTGACCATTTTGATCAATTTGACTTATTTGTAGATCTTACTTTGTTGAACATTATTGCTTTTTACAGTTTATCTCTATCTATAATAATATTCAAGATAATAACCAAAAACAGCAAAATTTCCTTAAAATTACCAATTCAGGGGCAGCAACCCAACAACGAAATGTCCGATTCATCTGAAAATTTCAGGGCAGATAGATCTTGACCTGATGAGCAATAGTACCCCATGTCAGATTTGCTCTAAATGCTTTGGTTTTTGAGTTATAAACCAAAAACTGCATTTTACCCCTATGTTCTATTTTTAGCCATGGCGGCCATCTTGGTTGGTTGGCCGGGTCACCGGACACATTTTTTAAACTAGATGCCCCAATATTGAGTGTGGCCAAGTTTGGTTAAATTTGGCCCAGTAGTTTCAAAGGAGTAGATTTTTGTAAAAGTTAACGCAGGACGTCGACGGACGACGACGACGGACGAAGGACGAAGGACGCCAAGTGATGTTAAAAGCTCACTTGGCCTTTCGGCCAGGTGAGCTAAAAATGTATTAACAAAAATACCGGACTCCAACATCAATTCAAAAAGATAGAAATCCATTCAACATAACAAAATCAAACGGACCTAATGGAAAACAACTGGATATGAATTATCTATTTGATAGTCATCATTGTTGTGAAAACATTGATTTCAAAACTTAAATCTTAAATATAATGTATTGGTTCAGCAAAGTTACAAACATGAGATATGTGTAGCATATTTACCATGTATACCACGTTTCTAAGATCAACATTTTGTTTGTTCTTTTTTTTATCAAACAAATTTTAATCCTTTACTCTTCAAATTGTATTTGTAATACCTTTTTACTTTTCCTATTTGTAAAATTTGTTAAAGATGAATTGCCTTATATAAAATTGAATTATGCTAGACAACAAAACTTAATTTGCTATAATTATCTGAAAAGCTGTTAGATTTGATCATGAAATGTTCAAAAATATTAAAGAAACGGTGTTACTATTTATCATTAAATTTGTTTTAAACATATGAAGAAATCTAAATGAAACAAAGCAGGTAAAACATATTTTAACAACAGGAAAATAATCTACACATACCTTGTAGTACGATGAGTTTTGTCAAAAAATCTAATGTGCCTTAAAGAAGAATAGGGAAAAGGATCGAATTCTAAAACTAGTAGTTTTTTGAAAATGTAAATATAAATTATATAATTGTTTTCCTATACAAATATTTAATTTGTAATTTTAATCAATTATATCATTTCTTCTATAGTTGTAAGCAAACTTATAGTATACAATTATAACTGATGTACATCATTGAATCAAATATACTTTTCAATAAAAGGTTGAGGTAACCATAAACTTTTGAAAGAAACCATTTAAGCATTTGGCCGAACAAACGTTCTATTTTAGAATAAAGTCAAATCCGTCTTATTTTTAAACGTACAATTATAAAATGTACTTGATAATATTAAATGCATTAATTATATAATACGTCAGTGATGTTGATAGAAAAGACTTCAAAGCTAAAATTAAACACTGTTGATTCAAGAAACCTTTTAAAAAAAAAGATGAATAGGTTTTAGAAATTATGAGTGAAAAGTATATAACAAATGCTCGAAATTTCAAAACATATCTTTCAATCAGTTTAATTGAAGTCTGGAGCTGGCATGTCAGTTAACTGCTAGTAGTCTGTTTGGTATTTATGTATTATTTTCATTTTATTTATTTTCTTTGGTTACACCTTCTGACATCAGACTCGGATTTCTCTTGAACTGAATTTTAATGAGCGTATTCTTATGCGTTTACTTTTCTGCATTGGCTAGAGGTAGAGGGGGAGGGTTGAGATCTCATAAACATGTTTAACCTCGCCGCATTTTTGCGCCTGTCACAAGTCTGGAGCCTATAGACTTTGTTAGTTTTGTATTATTTTTAATTTTAGTTTCTTGTGTACAATTTGGAGTTTAGTATGGCGTTCATTATCACTGAACTAGTATATATATTTGTTTAGGGGCCTGATGAAGGACGCTTCCGGGTGCGGGAATTTCTCGCTGCATTGAAGACCTGTTGGTGACCTTCTGCTGTTGTATGTTCTATTCGGTTGACCGATACGATATGCATATACGCCTGTGTCTTAAAGACCAAACAGCCTATTAATTTCTAACAGTGATTTTGACCTTAAAATTTTGTGTGAAGGTATTTCGTGATTTGAGGAACAAAATATGATGAAAAAAATTGGGGATCACCGACATAGATTTGTCACTATAGCAACCTCAGTTTCGTGTTTTCCCGAATATTAACATAATATTTGCTTGTTATCTGAACTCTCAAAAAAATCCTTTATATTAAACCTACAAGCATAATTCTTGTTCCACGTTAAACAGTGGATTTGTATCTGTCAAATACATGTTCAACAGTTTTAGACTCATATTGTTTTGATTTATTTCATTCCCGCCAAAAATAAAACGTAAAAATGTTAAAAGTATTATAAATTATCTACCAGTGATTTCTTCATAACAATTTCAAGAAGGAAAGTGCCGTGTGTACTCTTCAAAATAAAGCAAAAAAAATGTATGTCACCGACCTTTCAAAAAAGTTATGAGTAATTTTCATGTTTTTTTCTCGTTCGTGTTGAAGAAAAGAGTTGTCTCTCTTCAGAACATTGCATCTGACGTCATAGTACAAACAATCCTTGCTGGCGCACTTTTTGAAAAAAGATCGCAAATTGGACGTTTGAGACCCACATTTTAATTTCCAAGAAAAACAACTATATTCACCTACTTTATTATCCGGTAATACAAGAGATTTGAAAATGCATGTATCAGTATCAGATCTTATGATGTTGTTGCCGCACAATATTAACCTTCAAAAACACCATCCGTCGGAATGGAAAATTGTTTAAAAAAAACTTTCACGCAGCTTTTGTTACGAACGTCTGCTTTTGTGTCCTCTGTCTCTCATTAGCAAAATTATTTAAATTAAAAGAAATGAAAGATGGCTAACTTATATATTATTTGACTACATCAGACTAGATGTTTTTTTCGCGTCAATTTAAGAAGTTTGTCGTAACAAACTCATTCGCCACTGTTGACAGACAGACACATAAAAGCATGGACGGACTTCCATTATTTTTCCCGACAAAGTCGAACGTATAGAAATTTTTGCATCGAGTTTGTGGATTCATTATTTCTGAATATTTAAGATATATGGAAATACATGAATTAAAGTTTTTGATTCTAAAACGTTATATATCTATCATAAGATATACAATCCTTTTTATTACAACCTAACGTGTTTTGAATAAACGAGAGAGTAATATCAAATACAAAAAGTTTTTAATTCAAAAAATAATTTAGAAATAATTTTCCGTTGAAAGCTACGAAGTAAGATTTCTCCAACAGGTTAAAATATTATAAATCTAAATTGCTCATTTTGGCAATTAAAACAAAAGAAAAGGTTGTAGTCGGCTTTGACAATCGAAATACGAGAATCATCTAGACATCAGTTACATGCATGTGTTGCCAGTATGTCAAAACTTCTAGGAATATCGGCCTAACCTTCTGAATACTCAATTTCTTAAATTTTTGAAAAATTGACATTTAAATTAGAAGGATCATATCATAAGGAACATATGTACTAATTTTTAAGTTGATAGGACTTCATCTTCATCAAAAGCTACCTTGACCAAACACTTAAACCAACAATTTTAACCTCATGCGGGACAGGCGGACGAACTGACGTACAGACCAGAAAACATAATGCTCATAAATGGGGCATAAAAACAACTTTCACCTATCTTTCAATTAACCTGTACACCATCGGCGCAATCGAAAGACAAAATCTACGCAAGTGAATGATAAAAAAATGAAATGCCGATCGGCGCAAATATAACACAAAATCTACGCATGTGATAGAATAAAAAAATGAAATGCAGATCGGCGCAAATGCAAAAATTCGAGATCAAAATTTATATTTTATTATTTTTATTAGAACGAAGGTTAAATATAGTGTAGCATCTTTTGCGTCCGTGTGTGTTGAATTTCCACAAGATATAAGCGCGACACTTTATTCCTCTTTTCTTGAGAGACGTATTGTTAAGCGTAATCCGTGAAAAACGCGAAATAGGACGTTATAATTTGACGTTTTTTCATTGCTAGAAACAACGTCACAGAGCTTGTATGTCACTACCAAGTTGCGTTTAGGGCATACGATACAGTTTTGAACCTGTATTTACAAGTTGATGAAAATTTGCATATAGGCTATTTTTTACCTGATTAAATCAAATATGTAATAAAAAATATACCTCCATGTGCTACTTTTTGAGTAAAATGAGGTCGAAATTTTGTATATTTGCTCAAAATTCAGATTTATGTCCGTATTTTCTTTTTCGAAAGAAAGACATAACTTTTTTGTTTTAAAAGATAAACACAAATGGTTTTTTGTTCAATAATCGGTAATTTCTGTATTTTATAAGTATCATTAAAATTATGGAATTTTTATTCAGAAATAGCTCATATTTATTAAATGTTCATGATAAGAGGAACAAACGTCATTTTTTGCTGCATGTTTATCAAAATTAAGAAAATTCCTCTATTTACAGTTTTATAAAATTTGGGTCACATAATCTCCTTGCAAAATGACACAATTTGCCGTGTAAAAAAATAGGGGTCCATGCACTCGTTTTCAAATTAAATCAGTTTGAATGATAAAAATCAGTCGAAAAATGCATCTTTTCCCGCTATGTCATAGTTTGACGTCGCGAAAATAACATTTTACGTTAGCAACGTCATTACCTCCCCTGTAACTGTATCGTTTGCCCTTAACTGATGCGTATAAACAATAGGCTGTTTGGTCTTTAACTTACTGGCTATGTGTTTTTGCAGTCGTAGATTTGTTCGAAAATAATCAAATTGCGTTTAGTTTAATTTGCAAAAATGTAAATAAATTGAAATGTGATGTAAAAAAAGATATTGTACTAATCTGTCATTAGATGTTTTGCCCAATATCAATGTTTATCACGGTTAATTTGACCTATAATGGTTTACTTTTACAAATTGTGACTTTGACTGAGAATTGTCTCATTGGCACTAATACCAAATCTTCTAATTTCTACATAATATAACATGTTATGCAGATTTCAGACAGGGTATATTATGTGACATTATATATCCTGTCTGAAACCTGAATTACACATATAAACACGGATAAGTCCTGCCTTTGTGTTTTTCCAGTGCCAGGTACTTGTTCAACATTCACAATGCAGTAAAGATATTCGGTACATTTTATGACAAATACAAATTAGAAACTTGCAGTGAAAACAAGAAATCATGTATGCAATTCCTTTTAATTACACTTCAAACAATTTAACTTATTATGTGATGCGTAAATCGCAAAATTGTAGATCATAATGTATTATTTGTGGATACTCATCACTGTTTACCCTTTGTGAGCCTCTGGCATATGTTAACTGTTCTGTGTAAATTTAGAATACGTCACAGAGTAACATTCGTTATAATGACGTCTTTAGGTTCCAATTGGGGCCAACAAATCGTCGTATATACCCTGTTAGAATTCGGAATAGATACTGATACGTCTTGGTTGTTATCCAATCAAACACACGACAAATTTGTAATCTGCAGAATAATTAAGATATCCCAAAAATTTAAAATGCAATGTAAAGATATGTTTATAAAAGTATTTTGATAGAAAGAATATTTAAGTATATATGAATGTTTACGGCAGTACAAATTGAAATATTTAAAATATCAGTTAATAAATTTGACATAATAATTCGATATTTATCTCTTAATTTGGGAATAATTGCCAAACTGATAACTAGCATTCACTGATAGCCATGCACTGATCAAGCAGAAAACAGGAAAAGATCGAAAATATGTCAAAAGAACAAGAAATGATATTAAAACGAATGAATTAATGCTTTTATGTTAAAACGTGTATATCTCATGTTAAATACTTGTTTGATTTATTGCATCTCAGTAAAAATGATTGTATTCAAATCTTAGTGTTATTTATTGATAAGCATGGCCGGTGATATGTTCATGACCCTCGTTATATAAGACGGTTGGGATTGGGGGTCCTTCATTTCTTTATATTTTATATTTTATTGTTTATTTATTTTTCCTATTATTCTCTTTAATTGTATTTGCCATTCATTCTACACTTTTTTTTAATCTTTTCTCTATTCTGTAAACTACATTTAGACCCTCATAAAAGTAAATACACCTTAACAAACAAAAATATTACAATACTATATGTGCGATTGTTTCAATTTAAAGAAAAACTGATTCGCTTCCTACTCTGACTCAAACAAATCTTATTCGAGTCGTTCTGATAATTTTTCAAAATGATGAAAGGTGCATGACTCTCGTTGGGTACGGAATAGCCTGTGATATGAGAGGGTCTCGATGGGGTCTATCATTTCTTTTAAACTTTTATTGGAGACCATTATTCTCTATATGCTTTTTTTTGGGGTTTTTTTCAATGATCTGTATTATTTACATAGGCCTGTGATACTTTGTTCTACATTTGTTTGCCAATTTTTCTCGACTATTTATGAATATGTGCCATTAATAATGCTCCTTATATAGTTCAATACATTGAATCAAAACGAAATAATAAATTCATATTCAAGCTAATAATTTATTCAGGATCAGCACTGAATAAATTAAAATAAATTGTATTCAGGTCTTACGACATAAAAGGTAACATTTGCATGACCCTCGCTGGATACCACACACCCTGTGTGGTGTAACTACATCAAAAAAAATAAAAAAAAATGTATTAATATATTGGATTATTTTAAGATAATGAAAATAAACTTATCCTGGTCCTACACTAACTCAAACAAAAACAAAAAAAAACAGTATAGAGACAATATATTG
The DNA here is from genome assembly GCA_019925275.1 of Mytilus edulis. NCBI lineage: Eukaryota > Metazoa > Mollusca > Bivalvia > Mytilida > Mytilidae > Mytilus > Mytilus edulis. The sequence goes on along the minus strand of CM034354.1, from coordinate 77,824,658 downwards.
TTGAGTAACGGTTCAATTAAAATTGATCGATTACTTGCCATTGCCATTCCAATGATTACCAATTCTGCACTGATTCTTGTTGATTGACATATCCTATTTATGTTAGTTGATGGTTAACATATACACGATGCATTATTTTTGGTTCCAATGACATATACAATTGGTATATCTAGAATGAAAGGAGGCATTCAGTACATAAAACATTTGAAGGTGTCGACGATCAACAGACATCACATTAAGTTTTAATAGACCTAGTAGTTACCAACTGAATCATCTTAGCTTGTTTCACAATTTGAGTTTTTTGTGGTTTTTTTTCCCTTATCCTTTATTATACAGTTTAAAAATGTTTAGATCGAAATGATTCGGCCATACAATAAGGATTTTCTCAGATTTTGCACATCTATAAAAAAAAAAGTAAAATTACAAAAATACTGAACTCCGAGGAAAATTCAAACGGAAAGTCCCTTATCAAATGGCAAAATTAAATAACAAAACACATCAAATGAATGGACTACAACTGTCATATTCCTGACTTGGTACAGGCAATTTCAAATGTAGAACGTGGTGGATTTAACCTGGTTTTACAGCGCTAAACCTCTCAATTGTGTGACCGTTATATTAATTCCGTTATAATTTGAAGTTGCAATCCATAAATCTGTAATTAACACTTATCAGGGGCATTTATTCCTATTTATTAATATAGGATCAAATACGCTATATCTTCATCTCAGTAGACAAAACATTGTACAGTCTTTTTTTTTATTTATTTTATAAATTTCAGAGAAGATGAGATTAAAGCAAAGCTATAAACTTGACATTCATGTATCAGTTAAAAGAAATATAACATTTTTTTATGAAATACAACAAGACAATCTGTAAGGTTATCCTGCCTGATAACTTTCTGTGCTAGTGATTAATAAAGATCATAGCCGGTGCTCATGGGTCCTCATTCTGTGCTGGTGGGTCCTTCTACGTTGCATCAGAACGGCAACATAAAAAACAATCGTCTTTTTGCTTATTTTTTCAATAATATGACATACGTACCTTGCGAGGGATATTACTACAATATTTTAATGCAGAAGTCGTGCAAAGTCGTCAAACGAAATTGTCCTAGTCATGTGCTGGTGATAGGAAAAAACAATCCTGGTTACTTGCACCTCTGTCCTGGTTCTGTGTCTTTATTGTTTAGTAAACAATGACAAATATTAAAGATCATTGATGAATAAAATGTGTGTTATTATAAAAAAAAATGAACCTAACATATATTTCGTTGATGAAATGAGCCAGATAAGCAAAGTTAAACCTCTTTTGTTCATTTTAATTTTGTATATATGAATTCATGCATATAATTTTTTAGATTATGACTTGTATAACCATCAAAATACGATGAAAATATCAGACAAGTAAGTCAAAAAGATAATGTAGTATGATTATGGAACAACTATCCGCAAGCAACCAAATGACGTAAGTGAAAACAACAACTATAGGTCATCGTACATTCTTCAACAATGATTTCAAACATCAAATTGTTTAAGGTTTTGCATAAAAATTACGAGCGTACATAAAGATTAAAGTCCCTCTTTAATCTGATTTATCACGTTTACATTTAGTCGAGCTCGAACACCTCTTATAATTAAGATAATATATTACACGCATCCTTAGCATCCTGGGATTCGTTTCTCCGACAAATTAATTTTGTGCGGCACTCTGAAAAAGATTCCTTTATTCAACCAAATCAATATCAGTAGCATAACTCGGCATTATTTATAACAATTAAGTGTTTACTATAAGACAAGTGAATGTTGGGGTTCTTTTTTTTTTTTTTTTTTTTTTTTTTTTTTTTATTTGGTTATTCTTTAGGAGGGATAACGATCACTGTGGCTGATAGATATTTATGAAGATAAGATTAGTACAGTTTTTTTTTAATTCTAAAATTGTTAATAGAAAAAAATATTGTAAGACCTATTTCTGCGAGGATTTTCGAAAGTTCCTTAAAAAGTAAAATAACAAAAATAGTGCAATCCAAGGAAAATTCAAAGCGGAAATTCCCTAATCAAATGGCAAAATCAAAAACTCAAACACGTTAAACGAATAGATTGCAGCTGTCATATTCCTGACTTGGTACAGGTATTTTCTTATGTAAAAAATAGTGTATTGAGCCTGGTTTTATAGCCAGCTAAACCTCGCATTTGTATGACAGTTGCATACAATTCATTATACTGTCAAAAATATAAGGTAAACATGTCAAAAATAGGGGTACAACAGTCAACATTGTGTTATGATCTCATTTACTATAAACACAAACAAATATGTCAACAAAGAAAAACAAAAAAGAATATAGCATGCAAAAATGAAAAAGGCAAGAATACAAAAAGTTACCTTAGGACAATAACACAATGTCGTGATGTATAAGTACCGAGCTACGTCAAATGAACACCAAAAATATACACTGCACATTAAAAAGAACAATTTACAAAGACAAATAAAGAACAATGCTACACTTAATTAGGAGGATAAACAACGTCAGTACCTAGAATCAATAGTTCAAGACCATCGAGTATGATTTGTGATTTGTGAAGTTGATACGCAACATTTATCAAAAAGGTCTTGGTGTCCTCCGAGGATCTTTTTTAGAAAAAGGATGAGACTTTCTTTGACATAACCCTTGTTATTAATTTTTTGCTCAGTCACTGGTGATGTTTACAAATTCTTTGCAGCAACCAAAAAAAGAGAATATTTTATTAAATCATGAATTAGCAGACTATAAGTTTTCAGAGGTGTCCGACTAATTAATGTAGATCACCCACACAAACATTGAGATTTAGTGTAAGTTAACGTTATACATTTTAAAGATTAAAAAGTTAAGTCTGTTGTCATGGGCTTTTGGTAAAGAATTAAGCAGATGTAACTGAAAGATATGTCTGACTTTTCGTTTTTTTATGTATTCATGAATAAATTTATTAAATTAATTAATATGCATGAATTTTAATTAAAAAATGAGTGAACAAAATATTTAACAACAAATGAAAATGGATATTTATTGGAGAAACTGATCTTTAATGGCGATTTCTTTTGCCTTTTTATAGATTTATTCGGAAACTACAGTTTCTGTGGCAGAATAGTCAGAAAATTATGATCCAGAAGTGAAATGTTTTAACCGACAATTGACTCCTTAAACATGTTACTGGTATTATTATTCTTTAATTTGAAAAAAAGAATTAAAAAAGGAGCTGAGGTAGGATTGCCAATAAGACATTTATCCAACAATTATTGCTACCATTTTGTGTTTTGGCTATAATTAAAAAAATATATGACAGCTAGAGAGATACTATAGACCGTCAGAATCTACAAATGAGACAATTAATCCAAAACTATTGTTTTACTCTTCATAAGTGTTATTGTGGATTTTTCAACAGAAACTATAAAAGACAGTAAGGACAGAGTTGTAAATACAAGAATATCCATCAAAGTTCAATCTAAAAATAAGGGACCGCAATCGTCAGTGACTCGTTATTGCGACATTATCATAAAACGAATCGTTTGCCTAATGTTTGCGTTATTACCTTACATGTTTGAAGTTATACTAAATAAAATGAAATAGTTGAAACCAAAATGACAATGCCATGGCAAAAATAATGAAAATTATTATAAGACAAACAACAGTATACAAAACACAACCTAGATAACAACAGACTGTGCAACACAAACCCCACCAAAACTAGGAGTGATCTTAAGTGCTCTGGAGGGGTAAGTATAACCTGTTCCACTTATGGTTTTCGTTTCGTGCTGCTCATGAAAAGTACTAACCTGGTGATAAGTCTTATTCGATAGTTCTCATTTGAGGAAAATGAAAATTAACAGTGGTTACAACAATTGGAACATATCGTCATCTGTTAAACAGATATGCTACCATAAATATTCATCGTGGCATAAAAAATAACACTGTAGAATGATAACATGACTGCGTAAAACTCACTTTTCAACCAACTTCAATGCCATTTGTGTTTCGTTACAAAGAGTAGCACTAACCGATAATCGATGTACGTTTCATGTTAATTTGCGTTATTAAAATGTCAACTTATTCGAAACAATAAGGCTTTTATTCACAAACTGATACCAACTGATACAGATTTTTTTGTATTAGGCACCACTTTTTGGTTTATAATGCTCTTCAACATCATTGTTATGGCTTTCGAATTGTTTTGATTTGAACGACAATGAAGATTATGATGAAGATGAAAAGCGCTTATGAGATACCAAATAATATGCTCGTTATCTTTTATGCGGCAATATAGATATATGCGTCAAACGGTTTAAACCTTAATAACTAATCAAAAAGTGTCATGTTGAGCTTACTACATTGATACATATACAAATTTTACCTAATAAATATGTGTCTTCTCTGAATACCTGAAATAATCATGATAATAGAGTATTGTTCCTTTACTAATTATTTCAATTATTCATTATTACCAATGCTATTTCAACTGATCGGTTGGAGCTTACTTATTAATTTGCATTAGGTCAGTCTATTTGAAGATGTGTGTGACATGGATGCTGGGTGTTAATCAATGTCACCAAACGAATTTACAAACGAAAGACTGTACGATATGGTGCGAATAGAAAAAAATTGAAATAAAACTTTTTTTAGTTTTTTGCTATAGCTGAGTATAAGGCTATTGTATTCTTATCCGATTGAACAAATATCTTATTGTGAGATTCATTTTAATGTTTGTTACATTTAACGTACATAAGGTTAAATCATTAAGAAAAAATCGTATTGTTGTTCAATAAAGGAAATCAATAAGGTCGTAGTACCATTTTGAAAGTTATTAACCCCCACTAAAAAAAAAAGTAAACAAAAAGAATAAAAGAAATAAAAGGAAGAAACAAAGTTTCTCAAAACGTTAGAAAACGACGACATATTCAACTGCCGACGTCATAGTTTTACTTTCATATCAACAATTTCCTAACTGAGGCAATTATTCCATGTTTTTAAAACTCAGTTATACGAGTAACCCAACGGCTTAGTCTCACTATTTAATTTGCGGATACACATATAGGGCTTACATTTTTAATCGGATCAATGACCATTACTGGACACTTCATTGATGAGTTTATCCCAAGAAAATGCATTTTCATTTATATATCAGCTAATCGTTATGCTAACGTAACGTTTCACGTAGAAGGAATGACAAATAGTTTGGGCAGCGCCTACATATATAATATATATGTTCCTAGTTTATACGAAATCCAAGGGCTTGCATCTCCGATCCTGATCTCCTGGTTGTTTTTGGCAAATAGGTATTAATAAAAAAAATTGTTTAAAAAAATGTCATTAGAAATTTGCGAATGATTTTTTTTTGTGTAAATGTTCTGACCTTAGCTTTCAGGTCTTGAGATCAAAAACATACCAAATTATCACAAAAGCGCTTTACAATCGTTGTCAAAATTGACAAAAATCACACTGGGTATATTTAACGAAATGGAAGTAAAGAAACAGCATTTATTTGGAAACTCAAATATTTTATTCCAGAGCAAATCTTTATTTTATTCTTCCTTTGCAAAAAGTAAGATAAAACTATTGGTGATATATGGAACGATAATACCAAAGATTTTAAATCTTGCAATGAAATATATCGACAATTAATAGATAAACGTAATTGTATTACGGAATATTCACGAATTAAAAGTTCCATGCCACAAACATTCATGCAGATTTTAAAAAATAGCGATGATCAACCCGCTTTAAAAAGCCCCAAAATCAAAATCTCCAAAAACCTTGAATTTCTAAATCCAGATAATAAAAGATTTGACATTAAAACATCTTCAATTAAACATTTATATAACTGACACCCCTAAGTGTGAAATAAAATGGGAAAATTTGAATAGCGAGTATATAAATGAGGGGTTGGCTAAATCTCAGTAAAATGGATATTAATAGGGAAGATAAAGTATTTAAAAAGAAATTTTATTGATTTGAGAAGCGCAGTATATATTGGACAGAAATATACAATAAGAAGTAAATTTCACTCAAGCAAAGTCTTTTAATTTAAGTACTACAATGTATGATAGCCACTGAAACATCAATAACGCATGCAGCGATAAAACTTAGCTTTGTGAATAATGAAACTTTACAAACCTTGCAAAGTAAATGTCTTGTGTTGTCAACAGCTGTCAGTGCGTCCAACAAGGTGCCGAATGATTTTGTTGGCTTTCCTTTTATTTGTTTCGTTTTCCAACATTGTAAAGCCATGATTCCTATGATAAGAGGCATTCCTGTGTAACAGTCCTCCATATCTTCCTAATCCTTCTGTTCTATCACTAGATGAATCACCAAATCTCTACAAGTACTGTTAGTAAGCTGATTGGCTAATCTAGCGAGTTGTTGCTCGCTTGGAGTTTTTATCAAGAAAGTCCTACATAATATATTGAGACATCAACGACATCAATATCAAATACATATTTTATATAATGTATACTATTTAATCTTTGAGGCATAATTTTTCTAAATTGTTCTTCGTGCATGGCTTTCAAGTAGCTGTCAGTAACTGTGATTTGTAATTAGTGTCTTTTTGTTGTTGGGATATACACGGCCACGTCCACTCTGTGTTTTTGTTAGATGTACTTTTAATTGTATCCATCAGATGAGTTGGTCCATTGCAACTGATTTTTATAGTTCGTTTTTCTGTTGTGCTGTTAAATGTAAATCACTGTTCCAGGTTAGTGGGAGGGTTGGGTTCCCGCTTACATGTTTCTGTGTTGTGATGTTATAATATTGTTTCAGATAAGGGCGAAGGTTTTTCACCATTAAAACTTTTAAAACCCGATCCAATTGTTTGCACCTGTCCTAAGTCAGAAATCTGATGTTCAGTAGTTGTCGTTTATTATGTGATTGATAAGTGTTCTCGTTTTTTTTGTTTTTATATATAGATAAGACTGTTGGTTTCCTGTTTGAATGGGTTTACACTAGAATTTTTGGGGCCCTTTAGAGCTTGCTGTTCGGTGTGAGCCAATGCTCCGTGGTGAAGACCGTACTTTTACCTATAATGATTTACTTTTATAATTGTGACTTGAAGGAGAGTTATCTCATTGGCACTCAAACGACATCTTCTAATATGTATTAACCCCGCAATTTTCTGTATGTATGTGCCTGTCCCAGGTCAGAAGCGTAAAATTCGGTGGTAGTCGTTTGTTGATGTGTTACATTATTGTTTTTCTTTTCTTTTTGACATATAGTAGACCGTTAGTTTTTCTCGTCTGAATAGTTTTACATTTGTCATTTTAGGGCCTTTTATAGATAACTATGCGGTATGGGCTTTGCTCATTGTTAAGGGCCAGACGGTGTCCTATATTTTTCAATTTCTATATAATTTGGTCTCTTGTGGAGAGTTGTTTCATTTGCAATCATACCACAACTTTTTTTATATACTTATATAACGATATAACGTTCAGATGAGTATTGACGGGTTCAACTTGTGGTAGCCATTTTGTACATAATAAAATTAGAAGATAACTGTATTTAATTTAAGATTGGTCTTCGTAAAACGTAGATTTACTGTCGCAAATTTAGTTTACTTTGCGACGCGGAGCGGAGAAAAATAAACGGGTATTTATGACAGTAAAAACAAGTTTTACGAAGGCCAAGCTTAAAATATAATACAGTCATCTCCGCTTAAATGCCACATATTAAAATTATCGTTACAAAATAATTGCATAAGAATGCTACTTATCCCTAGTAGTTTCATTGTTATTATAAGCACATGGTATACTGTAATGACACCATGATATAGTTACCTTCGACGCACACAGATCACAGCTTTTTTTGCTGCTCAATATTTAGTTATCTACATTGGCTAGAAGTATAGTGGAGGGTTGCAATTTGATAAAACATGTTTAACTCCGCCGCATTTTTGCGCCTGTTAAGTCAGGAGCATCTCGTCTTTGTAAGTCTGTTATATTTTTTTAGTTATATTTCATTTATATGTTTTAAAATTTAGTGACGTCCTTTTTCTATGAAATAGTATACATTTTTATATATATTTTAGGGACATCTGAAGACCACCTCCGGGTGGGGATTTGTTCAGTGTATTGGTGAACCATTGGTTGCCTAATTCTTGGTCGGGTTGTTGCCTAACTGACATATTCCTCATTTCCATCTCAATTTTAATTCTAGTGTTTTATTAACAATTATTCAACTTTTCGTTATGTTGATTTGACCAGTTGTAAGTTTTTTTAATATGAATGCATAAACACACAAACATAGGAATCCCTATGATGTATTTTAATGATGATACAAGTTATTTACCTTGACAACGACAAGGACAGTCGTTCTGTGTCTGAAAAAGTTCAATTGAATTATTAAAAAAAATCAACCTGATCATGACTTGAATCACACATTTTTCTTTGATTTTCTTCTACTGTTTATTCGTGAGAAAAGTTTGAAGAAATCGTTTGATTTACTTTTTATCACATTCCACGTAAAAAGTAAAATCACAAAAATACTGAACTCAGAGGAAAATCAATTCGGAAAGTAATCATCTGAAATGATCTGTTTGGTCGTAGATTGAACATGATAAGTCTATAGGCATCTTTCAACACCTCGTTTGTCGGAATTATACCAGACAAATCAAATCGTTAGAGGATATTGTAAGGATATAGATTATTTATTGTGTTATGCCTGTTGTTTTCAAGATCAAATATATAAGTGATCGGAAGTATAATGTAAGCTTCACTACGACGAAAAACACACGACAGAAAAAAACAGACTGTTGACTGTTGTATTGTTTTAGAAAATATACTAAACCAGAATAAAATCTGAAATGAACAGACATATTTGTTATTTCAAGATCTAGTTAATGTTGCGTACCTTGTTAAAGGAAATCTGGAGGAATGTCTATTTCCACTGTCGCATACACAGTCAGAATGTAGTTGTGCCTTGGCAATTGGTACCAGACATGGTGATCTGTCACACACTTCTCTAACCTCAATTTGCAAGAGATTAGATACATTTTCTTTTCGGTTGCTCTTCCCAATGCTGCTAAGATAGAATTTCAAAACAGCTTCTAAAGTCAAGGTCAAGCATTCTTGGATGCTGGCGGCAATATCTGGAGAGATGGCAGACTTAGATGTCTTATTTGTGAGGTAGACAATGACTTTTGTGTCCTCTACAATTATTCGAAACTCGGTGTTGCCGTCAACACATAACACGGCTGATGAGTGGTATAATAATGGACGACCGTCCAACTCCATTAAAGGCCATATACTGCTTACTGCCCCAATAAGTTTGTAAGATAGTGCGGACGGTATTGATAACTTCTGTAATCGAAAGACCAAAGATAGTGTTCTGTTTGCAAATGATTGATCCTCCAAGAATGTCATCGGCATTTTGTTTTTGACCGTGCATGGAACTATATATTAATCTACATGTGCATTTTTCCTGCTTGAATATCGTTTCGGCAGAACTAAAACGTCGAGATGTACAAGAACCTGAATAACGAACTCTTTGTATTCGTCAACAGGTATATGATTGCGGAATTTTTCCTGTTGCCAAAATTTCAGGAGGTCTTTTTTGCATATCATTCCAGTATATGTCATTCGTCTAAGGATCATTCTTAGGATTTCATCCTTGGGCCTGAATAATTCATCTGTGATGAATGACCTTAGGATGTTGACCAATGCAGGAGGATGCAGAATGACGAAATTGTTTAGTTCTGGTTGGTTGAAGTACATGAGTTTGCCTAGAGCGTGATGTGTTAAGAGAAAATCGTCAAGTTGTTTTCCATTCATTGTGTTCGTTTCAGCTAAATGCGTTTTTAGTATAATATTGATATTATCTTTTTTCATATTTGTAATCAAAAGCTCAAGAGGAACCCAAAGCATGGGTCGTCGTAGTCCCCATGATGGCTGGTTCCGGGCAATAGTGACAAGTTGGTTTTTCAAATTCTGAATTTCTTGATCATCTTTGTCAGTTCCGTTTATGAAAAAATATGGATCGAAGATGAAATGTTTTTTTCCTTTCATGCATTCCAAACATGTCAGTGATTTTTCTAGTAAATCTAACTTTCATCTTTTTCTGCATTTCCTACAAGTTAAGTGAAAGTTAAATAAAACTAAGTTCTTCTTTTAAACTGAGTTTAACTGTTCGTATTGGTGTGTGTATGCTTATTCTACATTGGCTAGATATGTAGAAGGATGATTAAGTTCTCACTACATATATTTAACCCTGAAAAGCTTTTGCGCCTTTACTAAGTCAGGACCCTCTAGCCTTTAGATTCATTCAGTTAGTTGATTACGATACAGGCAACCACACGGTGATTAACTTTTTTTATACAATGAGTGCAGAAAGGTTTAAATTGTTAAAGAATACGAGAAACAGATTGATGACCTGTCAAAACATGCATCATTCAGATCATAATTGAGAGCATATGATAAACGGTAATCATAATTGAGAGCATATGATAAACGGTAACATATCAATATAACTTCCACTATTACAATGATAATATATATAATCGTTATTTAGCGAATTTTTCCTTTAATCTTACTTACTGATAATTTCCTTTCTCAGCACAGAAGAGTGGTATGATAAATCAACGTTGAAACTAAAGGCGCTTGTTCCGTGGTCAATGCAATTAACATCGTCGCCATAGGTAAAATATTTTCTCGCTTGAGCCGGTACGATGTTATATAAAAACTAATAAGTAATGACAGTTATTCATAATACGTTCTGATAAATCACTGAAATCCATTGCACAGCAATTTTGCGAATTCATTTAACAAAAATTATTGAAATCAGCATTAAAAAAGGCTTGGTTCTGTTTTACTTGTTTTATGCAAAACTATACACTTAAAGATTTATAAACACCAGAGCTTTTTATTTCCAATATATTGAGTGCTGTATTTAAAAGTTGTTTTTATGAACAAAATCAACGACAATACTTTCGGTATCTCTATTGACTTTGAAAATACTTCTGATTTTTTATCATGTGAGGCTGTTTGTATATGCATCAATGCTCACCTCTGACGGAAGGTCGCTATGCGTTGCAGCGAACAAAATCATTGGCATGATATCACTGTCATCCACACAGTAGGTGAGTATTGAATTGACCAAATGCTTTACAACTGCTAGAAAAAAACGTTTGAATGAAAAATATATATACTGTTTTAACGATTGCTCTGCTTGTGTGAGCAATAACATCTTTACACTAATACATAACATCACGGAATATTAAAAACAAAAAACGATTAATGGCCACAGAACGTAAAACAGTCTTTGTGTTAGTTTACATTTGATAATGTTGGTGCAGTATATAGCTTTAAGGCTTAATATACGAGAAGATATTTAGTGTAATGTGTTTTCAAAAAATGACAAGATGGGGTTGACAACTCAGTCCCCTACTACATTATATGACATTAATATTCAACTTACTTTTTTTAATCGATGTCATACTATAAATAATTTGTTCATCGTCAATGAAATAGGCTGTATCAAGAGGACATTCAAAACTCAGACCCCTAAACAAAAAGACGTTCCATGACTACACAAAATCACGACGAAAAGACCGCCAAAGTCTAAAAATACATGAAAATTAAAAATGAGCAACACATATAAACTCTAAGAATGCTAAGATTATCTAAGAAAGTTCTGAATATTTAGCAGAATCTACTCAACTAGTGACTTCCGTGTTGTTGCTCATTGTACGTTTGAATCATGTGAGGAATTTCTTTAATGTTGATGTAGTACACGGTAGGTATTTAGTCACGCCATCTGAGGACGAACCATCCGAAGTACCCACAATAATGGATACTTAAAGCAGATGCTAACAACCAGAACAGAGCTATCCACGAGCATAAGTGGTATTATGCACTTATTCACAGGTAGACAGACGTGACAATTCTTACATTGGCGTCTAGTCGAATTTTTACGCGGGAAGGTCATTTCTGTACCAAATAAGAATGGGAAAGGGCCAGAACAGCAGTCGACAATTTGACATTGGTAAACCCTGACAGGTAACTAATATTCAGTGTTCGTTACACTCCGTTGCTAAAAAGTAGTAACCAACACGTTTTGGTAGAACAATAGAGTTGAGTTTTTACTTTATGACGGTGTTTTAGTCACGAAGTAGTTATATTATCGAAGTTTCACACTTAATCGTTCGTCGGGCCCTTGTAGGGAAAGGTGGGTACCCGATGTGGTTGATTTATATATTCCTTTTTATTAAAACTTGGCAGCCGATTGTATTAGCAACATTGCCCCTGTTGATGCTTTGCCCCTGCTAATGCTCCTGACAGTTCATCAGCAGGATATATTTTATTTTTTCATGCCGTTATTTTATCCTTGTGGGAGAGGAGAACTAGTTAGTTGGTTTACTTTCATTGTAACTTGTTTTTGTCATTTTAAACTTTTAGGTAATTCGTGGAGGGAACCCCGGATTGTTACACTTACTAGGTAAATTGCAAAAAAAGTGTATTACAAATTGTGATAACCTTGTATATAAAATTGAACAGTTCCATGTTCCAAGTATACAAATCAGGCATCCTTGGAAATTACTTGCGCAACAAAAATATTCCAATTCGAACAACATTTACATGGCAATGGTTAACATAACTTCGAACACCTTTAAGAGTTGTAAGTCAAGTTTGGATGGGCCCTTAAATTACAGTCAACATATGGAAATTGATGGATGATCGAGAGGCCCATGCAAAAGAGGACCTGGGTCAGATACAGTATTTAAGGTTGAAACCAGCAGTCCAGAAGGTCACGAATTTTAGTCATCTGGCTGATACAGGGGGAGGGGTGGGGTAGGTGGAATAGTAGACCCTAGAACAAAAGAGTTAATGGGATACAGAGAAAATTCAAATATGAAACGAATTGAGAACTTAATACAGGCATCGGGTAGGGGTCAAAGGATGAAATATCGACGGTGATAAGTGTGTGTCAAATGAAGTCATTGCGTTTGATAATACTGAGAAGTTGAGACTAATCGTGGTTGTTTTTCAACGTGTACACATCAGTTGGTTTATGTTGATAATTGTTCTAATTTTTCTTTGATTCAAAGTACGGCTGAGTGTTTTTAATGTGATATTAATGTGATATTCAGTATACTAGTAAATTGTTTTGTTATTTATATTTGTACATTATGATAGAAAGAAATAGTGTGTATTATCATACAGTTATACTCACATTCAATAGAAATATCACCAGTAGGATATTCGTCCAGGGGTTCATGAAAATCCTTACTATTACAATCAAACATCACGACAAATGTTCCACCGTGCTGAACAAATAATTGATGGGTCATATCATACGATTGTTGACCACCAAAGTCGACCAAATCTGAAGGTGCAATCTTGATTTTATATTGACCACTCTTAATCTCTCTTCAAATGTCGTCACGTACAGCGTAAGCTTCAACCTTCTTCATCTTAGGCAGACCTATCATTTGAACTTTTTTCTTTTCATACTTGATGGTATTGGTAACAAGTATTTCTCGAGAATCCCTGGTAAAAGCCTCGGACGATTCTAAAATTTTGGAACTGGTATCATTATCTATCTTTGTCGCCTGTAAATTTGATTTCATATCATAAGTTCCCGTTGATAATGGCTTAATGTGTTGGTTCCGGTCGGTATCAGCACTTTGACATATCATTGTCTGTTCACGACTTGGCTTACCGATTACAATCTTAGTCATTACATGTTTACCTCTTTCTTCTACAAAATGCTGTTTGTCTCATTTAGACTACTTATATAAATAAAATAAAATGTAGAATTTATGAGGAAAACTTATTATGACTAACGGTATATATAGCAGAGTAAAATACATGTCATGAAGATCAGACTTTTGTAAATGTTTTTTCTATACATAACAGCAGATGAATACCGACAAATTGCAAATGCTTACACCAATAAAAAAGCATTTAAAACTGTGAGCTACTGCTCACTGATTATACCCCCTCCAAAATAATTGATGTTAAACCGTAAGTTATTGAGCGATGAATCTGAAAACGCATCACACAGTATAGCTGATTTATATAAACAATAAAACCAAATTTCAGAAATCCTTGTAATAAAGTTCCTGAGTAAATCTTACGAAAATTTCCAACTTGGGTGTCATTTTTGATATAATATAAGTGTTAGGTAAACTGGTAGTTGAGAAGTGGAATCAAAAAACGCATCACATTGTATAACTGACTAAAAAAAATCTGAAATCAAATTTCAGAAATCCTTATTACGTAGTTCCTGAGGAAAATGCGAAAAAAATATTCACGGGACGAACAGACGTAAGGACGTGTTGATAGATGCATGGATGGATTGACGGACGGACGGACAGACAGACAGAGGTTAAACAGTATACCGATGTTGTCTGACTTGAGGCATACCAATTGGCATGCATTGTGGGAATATAGAAAATCGGCGGAAATTACTATAACTTCAATGTAACATATTAAGCCTTTAACATGTGAAAGTATATTCATATGAACATGCATCTGAGATCACCCCTAGATTTTGGTAGGGTTCTTGTTGCTTATTCTTTAGTTTTCTATATTGTGTCATGTGTAATATAAATAGTCAGTTTGTCTTTTTCATTTTTAGCCATTGCGTTGCCAGTTTATTTTCGATTTATGAATTTGACTGTCTCTCTGGTATCTTTCTTCCCTCTTTCATGAATTGAAATGGAAATTGAAGAACAAATGCTCCCTAACAAATAAGCTCTATTCGATCAATTCAAATAATACCGTTAAGAAATATAGTTATCATCGTGTTTGTTTTTGGTTGTTAAAAAATGCCGTTAATTTGACACTGGTCAATTTGAGGTCATTTTGCTTACTTTGCTCAGACTCAATATTCAACGCCATATTCATTGAAAAGTTTTCTCATTGCCAAGCATAATTAACCAAATATTATATAATCACATCAGTCGCAGGATAATTCGATCATTATGGCGGTTCATTCACTCGACATCCGGATAAATTCTCAAGAATTTACACATTTTTTGCTAACATATGTTTTTTGCACATAATTAAAAAAAATAACAGTGTTTTGGGTTTTTTGTGTTTAAAGGTAACTTTTTTTTCCGCATGGGTCCCTTTTCAAAAGTCACATTTCAAAAGTCCCCAAACTACTACCTCATCATATGAACTTGAGTAGAGGGCCATTGTCATACGCTATGTTAAAGAAATCTTCTGCTTGCTCAGTTAGCCTGTGAAGACCATAAAACTGTCATCTCTATATTGACAATGTTTTTTGATGTTTTCTTTCCAGTGGAACATATCTAAGATATTTATCAAAAGGACAGAAAGATGCAGATATGAGCATAACGGTGAAAATATACCACCCATGGGCGCTCTTATAACTTGATTGTAGAACTGTGCATTAAATCAAAATTCATTGTTTCTTAGAAATAATTTAAGAAATGCAGTTTAAATTTTTTTTTAATCTTTAAATGATATTCTTGTGTATCAATTAGTTCTACTGCATTGATAACCGTTTCTTTTAATTAAGAGTGATCATATTTGTGTAAATTTACGTTACATCCTAGGCGATTAGAATGCATTACCTTTCTATCTTGTGTGACTCTATCTTATTAATGAAATCTGTCGTATCTAGAATTCAAAAGTTATGCCTCTTCAATAATGGTTTTATATTAGATCAATTCACTTATCAATCTCAATCCATCTGGTGGGAGAGTTAAACCTATTGATGATCGGTCGTAAGGATCATTAATTAATGTACATTGTATCATACAAGTCGACCAGTTCGCAATGCCTCATTAACTATTTCTAAATTAATTATACCCCCGCTTTAAAAAAGGGGGGGTATACTGTTTTACCTCTGTCTGTCAGTCCGTCAGTCCGTCCGTCAGTCCGTCCATCAGTCCGTCCGTCCATCAGTCAGTCCGTCCCATGAAACTTTCGTCACATTTTTCTCAGGAACTACACATCCACCCTTTCTTTAATTTGGTATCAACATTTATATATGTTAGCCATACCGTGTGATGCGTTTTCAGATTCATCACTTGACAACTTCCTGTTTACCGAACACTTGTATGATTTTACACATGATAGCCAAGTTGAAAATTTTCGTCACATTTTTCTCAGGAACAACACATCCACCCTTTCTGTAATTTGGTATCAACATTTATATATGTTAGCCATACCGTGTGATGCGTTTTCAGATTCATCACTTGACAACTTCCTGTTTACCGAACACCTGTATGATTTTACACATGATAGCCAAGTTGAAAATTTTCGTCACATTTTTCTCAGCAACTACAATACAAGGATTTCTGAAATTTGGTTTCAGGATTTATATAAGTCAGCTATACCGTGTGATGCGTTTTCAGATTCATCACTCGACAACTTCCTGTTTACCGAACACTTGTATAATTTTACACTGATAGCCAAGTTGAAAATTTTCGTCACATTTTTCTCAGGAACTACAATACAAGGATTTCTGAAATTTGGTTCCAGGATTTATATAAGTCAGCTATACCGTGTGATGCGTTTTCAGATTCATCACTTGACAACTTCCTGTTTACCGAACACTTGCATATTTTTACACTATTAATATTATCCACTTGCGGCGGGGGTATCATCAGTGAGCAGTAGCTCGCAGTTTCACTTGTTTAATGAATTTTGGAAGACTGAGGTTCATGTGTCCATGTTTTGAATCAGTATCATTCTTTAGAAATTATACTTATGGATAGCTATTTCGTTTTTTTTGGTTTTTTTTTTCTATATAGATTTTCAACTATATATTTTATTATTTAGCATATAAGTGAGTTAGCGATCAGTGTAAAGTTTTTAATTGCCATGTTTTGAATATATATTGAATACCCCGTATGGAGGTGCTCTTAATTGCAGGCAGCTTATACAGAAAAGAAGAACAAATGTTCCAAATTAACAATAAGAAAGTTTCCCAATATTCCTCCATACACCATATAACTAACTAATAAATATGCATGAACCCTCAGGGGTTCACGCAAAATTTGCAAAGCTTTGTTTAGACAAAGGATATCAAAAAGGGGATCATATTGGTATTTACATAATAATTACCTCATAGACAGCAAACACCAAGGACTACTAACAAAGAAGACTATTACATTTGATTGAAATACAATCCAATACAATACAAAGATTGGAACATGCAACAAATACTTTTTTTAAAATGCACTGATGAATTCATGCGAGGGGTAAACTTTATACATAGTGCTTACATAGTGCTTACCGAAACAAAGTAGTCGAACGGGATGTTTAACAGGGCTAAATAAAGACAAAAGCAGTATACCGGGGTTCAAAAGTCATATATCGATTGAGAGAAAAGAAATCCTGGTTACAAACTGAAATCGGGGGAAACACATCATCTATGAGAGGAAACAAAGGAACAATGAGAATACTGAAGTGCAAAAAAAAAACGCCAACATACATAGAAACGAATTATTTTATAACACCTGCCCTTTTTCCTGACGTGTTCCGGTAATTTAAAGAGAAATGGTGCGTTGAACCTGGTTTTACGGCTAAACAAGCCAACCGTCTTTTAACATGCATGTACACACCCGGTATAGTAGACCTTTTCTGGAATAGGTCATGTTTGGAACAGACGACATAGATGATAAATTTAAATCTTAGACTTTATTAGTATTGAATAGTTTAGACAGAGACACAACATATAGAGTAACCAATTTGAGAGGGAAGAGGAAAAAGGAAATTTAAAAAAAAAATCAAAAATACTCCTGAATATTTGACAAATGTGGCTGTTACATCATAGGGCACTTACTATTTGTTAATTTGGTGCTTTCTGTGATTTTGGCCATCTGGTTGAGGTTAAATATTTATTTTTCAATAATGTTCAATATTTTCCATGCCTTACGCAATAAATACATTACGACGAGAAGGCTCTTCTTTTATTTTCAAAGCTTTAAAGACTAGCGTTGGTTGTTGATGTGGTTCAATTTTTAACTCACCTGGTCCGAAGGGCCAAGTGAGCTTTTCTCGTCACCTGGCGTCCGTCGTCGTCCGTCGTCGTTAACATTTTACATTTTGAACTTCTTCCTGAGAACCACTGAATGAAATGACATAGAACCCTATGGGAAATGCATACACATGACTTCTTTTAGTTAACAACTAAATGGAATGAAACCAAACATAGCATGAATGTTCGTTTTGAGGTGCTGACCAAGTGTTGTTACTTTATAGCTGATCCCTCATCCAAAATGGCCGCCAGCGGGGGACTACGTTTAACATAGGACCCTGTGGGAAATGCATACACATGACTTCTTTTAGAGAACCACTGAATGGAATAAAACCAAACATAGCATAAATGTTCCTTTCCTTATGAGGTGCTGACCAAGTGTTGTTAATTTGTAGCCGATCCGTCATTCAAAATGGCCACCAGCGGGGGACCTAGTTTAAGAAAGGATCCTATGGGAACTGCATACAAATGACTTCTTTTAGAGAACCACTGAATGTAATGTAACCAAACATAGCATGAATGTTTCTTGTGAGGTGCTGATTAAGTGTTTTACTTTGTAGCCGATCCATCATCCAAAATGGCCGCCAGCGGGGGACCTAATTTAACATAGGACCCTATGGAAAATGCATACAAATGACTTTTTTTATAGAACCACTGAATGTAATGAAACCAAACATAGCATGTATGTTCTTTATGAGGTGCTGACCAAGTGTTGTTACTTTGTTGCCGATCCATCATCCAAAATGGCCGCCAGCGGGGTACTTAGTTTAATGTAGGATCCTATGAGAAAATCATATAAATGACTTTTTTCTTAGAACCACTGAATGGAATAAAACCACACATAGCTTGAATGTTACTTTCATTACGAGGTGCTGACCAAGTGTTGTAACTTAGTAGCTGATCCATCATCAAAGATGGCCGCCGACGGGGGACTTGGTTTATCATAGGACCCTATGGGAAATGCATACAAATTAGTTCTTTTAGAGAACCATTAAATGTAATGAAACCAAACATAGCATGCATGTTCCTTATGAGGTGTTGACCGAGTGTTGTTACTTTGTAGCGGATCCATCATCCAAAATGGCCGCTAGCGGGGGACTTAGTTTAACAAATGACTCTATGGGAAATGCATACAAATGACTTCTTTCAGAGAACCACTGAATGTAATGTAACCAAACATAGCATTATTGTTCCTTATGAGATTATGACCAAGTGTTTTTACTTTGCAGCCGATCCATCATCCAAAATGGCCGCCAGCGGGGGACTTAGTTTAACATAGGACCCTATGAGAAATGCATACAAATGACTTCTTTTAAAGAACCACTGCATGTAATGAAACCAAACATAGCATGAATGTTCTTTATGAGATCCTGACCAAGAGTTATTAATTTGTTCCGATCCATCATCCAAAATAGCCGCCAGCGGGGGAGTTTTTTGGCGAATGAAACACTTGTCATTGCTTGAAACTTTCACAAAGTTTGTTTGGCCTTTTTGAACAATTAATGTGAAAATGTAAACAAAAAATGTAAGAAAAACCCGATAAACTTTACAAAAAAAAATACAAAAAGAGAAAGCGTTATCTAAACTATTATTGATATATGAAGCTTTCCTTGCTATTCCCAAGGACGTACAACTGACATATCGTCCATGAGATTTATTCATACAATACCAACACCAATACATACCCTGGTGCTGTTCCAAGTATAGTTTCTTTTTCTGTTTCTTGAGACGTATTTGTTTTACCTGTTCAGTCACTATAAAGTGTTACAATTCATTTTTAGACGCAACACATAAATAGTGACTAAAAAGGTACCGCTATCGCATGAGAGAAGCTAGAAAAAAGGAATTGTACGCATTTGTGGCATCTTTGAGGGACCATCATATACAGTTTTAAAATATGTGGTTTCATTATCAATATAAACAAAGATAAAAAAAAAGTGAACATATTCAAATGCAGATCTAGGATAAATTTTTAAAAGGGGGGACCGAGGGCACTAACTTATAGACAACGATTAGTGCGGAACAGACATGAGGAGCTTTTCCCTAAATTCGCTTCTAAATTTAAAGGTAATCGCAGGGCCTTTAAACTCCAAGTTTCATATTCCTGGTCCGTGTTGAACATAAATGAACATTACTTTGAAAAAAAAGCAAGAATTTTAAGCTAAAAGTTGAGTGACTCTATTAAAATGTTTGAAACATGAAGTCGACAAGAAATGAGCTTGTTCAGATAATTTACCGAGTCAGCTTACATTGCCTCCTGAAATGTCTGCTTACAGTGCTTTCTTTAAATTATTTGAAATCAATGTGGTCGTTTTCATGATGAACACTGAGCGAATTATGACAAGATAAATGCAATTTTATTCACTAAACTAAGTAAAACATAATAATAACTTGTCGTTGGACTTTAAAATGATGATAAATCTGCTGTTTCGTATCGTATCATTCTAATTATGCTGATTCTTTGTGAAAAAAAAGAAATCTAACTTACCGGTATCAGGTATGCTACCTTTATATTTTGCATTATTAGAGTCATGTCCTAAGCAGAAAATTAATAAAACAATAATTCCCCTTCAATACTTTGTGCAAGAGAACGTCATGTTTACTGAACTATGACACAATTTCAAATGACGCAATGCAGCATATGACGTCAAGTTTGATCCGCCTTAATTCAACGCGAAAAAGTAGTTCGTTTGGTATTTTCTCTATTATTGTAGTGATTTTTATTTATTTATTTTATTTACCGATAAACAGAATAAAGGACTTCTTGTTTTTTCTGACTTTATCACGGTAACATATCAGGTGATCCCGTACTTTACTTTGATAACGTCAGTATCAAAAACAAAAAGTCCTTAAGTATTCTATATGTTTTGGTTTACTTTTACAAATTGTGAATTGGATTGAGAGATGGCTCATTGGCATTCATACCACATCATCTTATATCTAATACGAAGGAAAACATTATAACAAGGACGGTGTTCAAATTTCACTATTCGGCACTAAACTGTACACAATACACATTGTTGTAAAGATTTAGAATCGATTGTGGATCTTAATTCTACAAGTCATTAGTAAAACTTAAGAAAAAATTATTAAATAAACGTCCCGTAAAAATAACGACATAACCATATACACTTAAAGTTAATATATTTTGTATATAGTGTATTGTATTGTATTGTATATACGACGAATAGTCTTTTTTATGCTAACTTTCTGACAAACTCCTTTTAATTTTTGTAAGTCTCTTAAGACGCAAAGCTTTACATTATTTACAAACGCATTTAGTAAATAGCAGTAATTTGAATAAAAACAAAAGTGACAACATAAATTAAAAGTTATATTTGAATAAAACATTCTGCATCACAGAGTGACATCGATTTCGTTGTAAAATTGAAACGTTGGTGACTTTTGGCGCACAATGAAGAAAATATATAGATGACGAAAAGTTCATCACATGCCAATGGAAATAACTTTTGATTTATTTGATTGACTTAATCATCATGAAAAGTGTAGAAGATGTTGTGTTGTCTTGATAATCACCTTGTCCGTTTTTCATTCCTGGTTTATCTTCCTCGCAAATTTTTAAATGATGCATGTATCATTCAGTTTACATTGAATTAGATATCACAACTTTATACATACATTTCAAAGTAAAGATTCTGTTAGATTCAAACTGATCAGATACCAATTCTTGGTTAATTCAATTGTATAACGGATACTATTTAGTGCCCAAGATATTGATCTATCAAATATTTTTGAGTTTTGTGTTTAAGATAAACGACATATATTATTAACTAATTTTCGTATTAAAAATTGTAAAAACTGTACAGTTTACTACGTTGTTTCTTTTTAATAATCAAAGTACAATTTCTACTAACCGTTGTTATTTATTTGAATGAAAATAACACGTATACAGTTTCATGTAAAGCAATTATTTGACTTTACCTTCACCTGGAACTCTAAATCCTCAAACAAGTCCTCCAAATGTGAAGAGCTTTATGACGTATACACCAAATAGAGTTGTTATCAACACTGAATTGAAACCTGCAAGTATAACAAGGAAAGAAGGCAAAAAACACTTCCTAAACAGTCAACGATTTCAATAAAGCAAACGAATCATAATAAGTGTAAAAAAAATATCAAAGGATAACTTTAACTTCATCACTTTGAACTCTCTGTCGACAGCTTCCTTATGAGCAGCAATCCTCTATTTAGGAAATCATGATAGGAAATTCAAGTCTGGAATGATAATTGACTGATAAAGGACCATATTTATAAATATAGTCCTGAAATCTGAGGGATACCAAAAAGTTGTCTTTTTTATTTTGGTGTAGGACAATCTGGTTAAATAAAGTAGTCGATAGTTATTTAAGATGAAATTACAGATGGTGAGATCAAAGCAGCCATTATGAAACTTAACAACAAGGCTCCTTGGGTAGATTAAATACCAGCAGAAGTACGAAAAGCAGACGTAAATTTCATTGTGAACATCCTAAGTGATTTATTAAATGAAATATTAGAAAAAACGATATACTACCTACCTAGTGGAAAGATGGTATCATCATGAAACAATCAAAAAGGCAACTTTACATATTGTAACAACTGGCGTAGACTAATTTTACTGTCAGTGCCTGGTAAGATACTTTGTAGAATAATTCTAGAACGGACCAAAGAAAATATAGATTCTATTCAACGGGGATTTAGAACGAATTGTGCATGTATAGATAACATCCTCCTACTAAGAAATATTAAAAAACATGCTTGAATCGGAGATAATCTATACAATAATATATAGATTTATTATGTGGACATTATATGGACATTGAGAGAGCATTTAATAGTGTAAATAGAGAGTCAGTTTGGTTCATCATGAGTATGTATGGAATTCCACAGAAAATAATTAACATCATTATGGATATGTACGATGGTTTTAGATGTACAGTCAGACATAATGGAAAACTATCAGAGTGGTTGTTCATTATAACGTCTGGAGTAAGACAGGGATACATAATATATCCTTTTCTCTTTTCATTGGAGGTTGACTGGTTAATGAATATGACAACCAAATGCAAATCATGACATGCAGTGGGGAATAATTATATTCTGGAGGACATGGACTTTGCTGATTACATCAGCTTATTATTTCATACACATGACACCTGCAAAGGAAGACGGATAAAGTAACATCGGAGTCAACGAAACGCAATAGCATTGAACGGAAAAGAACTGGAACAATTAAATTCATTTAATTATCTTGGTAGTAGAGTCTATGCAGAAGGAAATATTGAAGAATAAGTCAACAACCGTATTGTTAAAGCAGCTGTTGCATTTAAAAACCTGAACACCATACGGAAATACAACAGAATTTCTAGAAAGACTAAGATTAGATTGTAAGTGAGCATGTTTCATCAGTTCTGCTTAACGGTTCATAAAAAAAATTGTAAAACAGCTAAACAATTAGTAAGTCGAATTAGAGGATTTGAATGACGCTGTTTGAGACAAATTGATGACATCAGACTATCAAATTTAATTTTAACCAGACAACTATCAAACAGAACAAGCGTAAAAATTGAAGTTAATGAGATCACGAGAAGGCTGGGGAAATATATTGGACATATATCCCGCATGGAGAACAACCGGTATGTGAACAAAATGCAGACAGCACAAGGGACAAGAAATTCTGGAAAATCTAAAGAGACATTGAGAAGAGATATAGCAGCAGAGATAAAAAAATACCTGGAATCAGATAAAGAAAGTTGCGAACGAGTTGGGTCCCTTTTTGATGCCTTATATAATCATAAAGAACATGAAGAGGATTAAGTAAGTAAGTTATACATGTACATGCTTCTTATACATATATTCAGTATATGTTTCAATGTGAACTAAATCAATATATAAACATAAAATGCAACAAGATTGTTTTCTTATTTTTAGACCACAATATGCAGTTTAGTCAAAATCTGATTTTACCTAATAGAATGAAAATAAATGATAGACAATTCCAAAAGCTCAACACAAAAAAAAGAGATTATACAGAAATAATGTTCCAGTACTCATACTATAAATCAGCAAAATGTCATTCTACAGATGTGTTATATGGCATCCCTTTGAATAATTGTCATTAAGATATAGCTAACTCAAAACTATGGTTTATCATATATTATATAAATAAAGGCAACAGTAGTATACCGCTGTTCAAAACTCATAAATCCATGGACAAAAACAAAATCGAGGTAACAAACTAAAACTGAGGGAAAAGCATTAAATATAATAGTAGAACAACGACACAACATTAAAATGTAACACACACACACATCCACACAGAAACGGACATAAATGTGTGTAAAAATGATTTTGAGGCAAGGTAAAGGCTCAATTGTATGTTAACTAAACATTATGTGTAGAGGGGCCATCTTAGATAATTTCCTTCAAATGTTCATGAGACTTAAACAACTCATTTTCAGATATTTCATTAATAATACGATCTTTTGTTTTATCCAAAACAGTTTTTTTTTCTTTATTTTCGGGTAGGGTGGGGGTAAGGAGGGGATGAATGGATGGAAGAGGCCAAGCCTCATATTTATATAATCCAATGACTATCCCATGCAAAGAAATGTCTCAATTTCAACAAGGTGTTTGACATCAATTTCATCACAAATGATCTCTTCTCTACAGTGTCAAGATTATAAAAAAATGTGTGTTTGTATAAAATATAAAATATATTAGAAAGGCTTGATTAATTTCCTTTTGCTATTCACATAATTAACTTTATTTGTCACAACAATAACAAATCCACAATTTGGATCAAATATTTTATCTAGTACAATGAATACATAAGAAGAAAAACAGAATCCTAAAAAACACCAAAAAAACGCACTTTTTAATTACTGTAGTAACAATTATAAATCCAAATCAGGAGTGCACTTACTTAAGATGCCAAATCATGAGGCAGAATTAACATAGCTTCTAACATAAGTTTTCACAAAATTCCTATTAATTAAGAGATAACTGAGAGGTCTGATGACTCTGCTGAATCTTGGCCAAATCAAATGTTTATTTGACTTAAGATATTTAGTATGTGATTATGTTTGAAATGGCGGAACCTCCATGTGAAGGATTGGTCCGTCGTTTGCGAAATTATTTAGGAATCGGGTTTTTATGGGATAATAGATAAATGACTACTCTAAAACATGCTCAAGAACTTTCAAATCACGAAGTCAATCTATAGTTTGATGTATCCTTCTTGCATTTTTTATTATTGACCGTAGAGAGCCAACATTAAACTGCCTGACCTGCATGAAAATGGAAATTTATAAAAATCCATCGAGCGGAAACAAATTGATATTTTATTAATAGACAACCAATCAGCAATGTAGACGTGACCTAGTGCTGTAAAGTTCTGGCTTGCTGTTTCTGTGACAGACGTGGTAAAACATTTCTGTTGCTGATATCTATTTCAATCTTGAGATGGTGAGTACATCGACACAACTCTTTGATACAAAAATTAAAAGTATTCTCCTCTAATTGTTACCCAGAAGGTACACACACAGTGGTTAAATCATGGAAATGATTATGTATTTTATGTTTACGTTTTATCATCTATAAGAAACATAGGTGTACAACACGAAAAAATTAAATTTGTTTGGGGAAACCAAGGAATATTTTATCGATATTTACATCTGTAATGAACTTTAACATAGATATGTTTACTTTCAATTTGATGAGTATTATTTTTATATGTTGGAGTTATCTTTTCTTTATTTTCTGCAATAAAAAAAATGATTTAAAGATGCTTCAAAAACTCGATCCGCAATACATTTGATGCCACACATGAAATAATGTTGTAAAGTCCTTGTTATGGTGATAAAGTAAACACAGATTTCTGTTATTGTCGTCATTTGTATTATACAAGTTAACCATATTTCATGTATCGATACCAAGCGTGAAGCCAAAATATTAAAAAATTTTGAAGTGAATGTATAGTTGTTTTCGTCAACAGTGTGAAAAAAATTGACGATATTGAGTACACTTCTATTATTTAGAACAATCTTTGGGATATAGGTATAGGAAGATGTTCACTTCTTCAACAAGTTATGATATATGTTTCATATGCCACTCCTGTGAAACAGCTGTCCTGATGATGAGCTTAAATGTCACATTTCACATCTTCTCTTGGTTCTTTGCTTTTACCAACATATATTCCTTTTTTTTTTTTTTTATTATTAAGAAACTTTGCTTTTAAATTGTTCAGCATTTTTTTTTTATCTGCAAACGTACTAGTTCGCACAGATAATTTACAACAAAACATAATTTGAACAAAGACTACATGTATATATTATACACTGAACATAACTCATTGATTAGTTATAACATTTTAAGGTTCAAAATATATTTATCATTGGCCAAAAGTATAAAAAGGAATTTACCTTTATTTATTGGATTAATTTATGTTCTATCATTGTTATGATGAAAGGAAAAACATGAAAAACAATTTTGTTTCAATTGTCTCACAGGGATAACAATTAATTCTTCTTTTGTTTTTTATACTGATGGGACATCTGCTAAACCAACCTCTGTTAAATCACTTCGCAAAAAAGAAACAGTCTTGAATATTCTCTGTAGTGTTGGTTTGAATTTTATGTTATATTTTTTAATTTTAGTGTTTATTTCTTTCTGACATTAAATTTTAAGTCTCTCTTCAAATATTGTTCCCTTAATTTCTTCTCATTTTTTTAAAGAATCCAAACATTTAATGTAAATATAAAAAACAAATCTAAGGGTTAACGTACAAGTTGCTGACATGATACAAAGTAAATCTGATTTTTTAACATCTTTTACCCTGGTACATTCCGCTCACTTCTCGAAGCACTTAAATGTGCACGTATTGTTGGGCCATTTATGGACCTGAATGCCATTTCTTCTTTGTGTATGTCATGTTATGAATTGTAAAAAGATGAAAGTTTTAAACTAAATATACCAAATTGATATTCAAACTCATAAGTCGCAACAATGACAAAAAACAAACAAAAAAACGATCTAAAGATAAATAGCAGAATACGAAACACAACATAGAAAACTAGAGCAACACTTATCCCACCAAAAATGGGATGCTACGAACAGGTCGACAGTTTCTAATCTACATATGGCACCCATCGTGTTCCTTATGTACGCACAAATTGAACCCGGTGATAAGTCTAATTTGGTAGATCACATTTGGAGGCAAGAGGCCGAGTTTGTTGTTTCGACAATTTGAACATATACATCGTCTTAACCTTTTGAAAGTATGAAAAACCCTCCCATATTTACACTTATATAGAACCACAACTTAAAAGATAATACAGTATTTGTCTTTTAAAATTTCTTAATTTTATGATATTTTTGCAGGACGCAGCTAATTCAACAGAACAACCGACACATCAACAATCATCATTATATAACAGACATGCACAATTAAACAGAAATCAAGAAACAAATGTCACACGTAATGATACTAATACAACAATCACGGATATGATGATTTCCATACCAGCAATAGCAGAACAGAGGAATAATGCAACACAAATACAACAAATCAAAAACCTTTCTATTGGAAGAACAGAAGCTGACTTTGAATGCTTCGATTTACATTTGACTGATTTAAATGTACAAATCGGAAAAACGGAACGCATTTGATCGGAATGCTTATTCTTAATTGCTCATTTGATCTTTTTAAATTACATCTCTGAATGTGTACACAGATTTAGATTCAATCTTTTTATTCAAGTCTCATCACTTGTATAACATGATACATTCCAATATACATATAAAACATTGCGTATAACATAAAATATTGGGAAAAAACATATAGTACATTAAAACTAAGAGTAAAATATCATTATTGTTTTGGTTTAGTAATTAGTTATTATTTAAGAAATCATAAATAAACTAACAGTTATTCCATTATGAATAAAATATAATCCTTATTAAGTCTTTCCACATTTTTGTTAAAAGATCTATTGTATTTGTTCTGATTGTTTTGGTTTTGTTTTCTTAAGCCAAATATTGTTTTTGCGATAAATTTTTGTTTCGCAATATGTCGCTTAGATGTTTCTTGTATTATATTGAACAGTGTATACGTCTTTTAATTTCTGAGCTTAACAATTTTCTTTGAAAGAGTTATCTCCCCATTCACTGTTTATCTGTGTGCATCTCCTTTGTATCAAAGAAAAAATAACTACAAAACATTTTTCTAAATTATTCGTTACATCTTCAGGAATTTTTAGCAAATTTGGATCGAACTTGTTTCAACTACGGATAATTCGAATGACGGGGATAGAAAACCTTGGTGTTTCAAAGAAATCAATAATTTAAAGTAATTTTGCTTTTAAATTGTCTACTACTTCATGTTACCCAATTACTTATTGAATATTTTCATTCGATTGTAACTGATGACTCTTTTATTGACGAAACGCGCATCAGTCGTTCTATATATCAATCTAGTTATTTTATCTATCTTTAACAGATGGTTAATATCGTCAACTAAACTAAACTACAGCTTTCAACTAAATGTTTGTTTGAAAAATAAAAACAATCACAAATTAAAAACCAATCGTTCGGAGAACCATTGATGGTCTTTCCAACAGTTAAGACCTTTTTTTTTATATGAAAATATTAAAATTTGGTTTTAAATGTCAATTTAAGCGTCAAATGACAACTTATTGAACGCTTATTCCAAAAATATATGGTTTCTATAAAAAAAAGAAAAAAAAAAGGGAGACAATCTTTTATTTCCGGTTTGAAAAGTTTACTTCCGGTATTGTTTGATAGTTTATTTGACACTGATTCCAAAAATATATGGTTCTATATACTTTTACATTGATTTAGTGCAAAAAATAGCTACTTCCGGTTTACAAAAGGTCACTTCCGGTTGTGTTTTTTAAGGTCACATTGCTTACAACTTAATGCAAACAGTCCCATGCCTTTATCATGTGTACATATGAGGTAAAAGCAAAGGTCAAAATCTAGATCGTTTAATTAGCATATGACCTTGAGCTCAATTTGAAGGACCTCAAATCAAAAGACTATAGTCCTCTACTTTATATTGTTAATGAGTTATATTACCATACGTATGATATTAGATATAAAAAGGGGGAAAACTCGCGTCAAATGTTTACGTACCCTTTCGACTAAAATTTATGTGTTACTACATGTTGTAACTAACAATTATATGAAAATATTTTGTCAATATCTTATATGATTTCTGAAAATAAGAGATCACAAGCCAAAATCAAAATTTTAATCATGACCTTGACCTTTGAACTTGACCTCATTTTCATTTTTTTGGACCAAGGATCTCAAAACAAAAGACCCTAGGCCTCTAACACTTATGCTTTTCCAGTTAAAAATACATATCACTTATATCAAATATAAAAGGGGAAATAACTCTCATGTGGAGTCTCCGGATAGCTTCGGTCAAAATAAATCAAATCATCCTGAGGATATATCGAGCAATTTGGTAAAATAAATTTGTCGGTTTCTTATACGGTTGCGAATATTAAGCGATCACAAGAAAAACAGTGTTCGGGGAGATAACTCTTACATTGAAAAGATTTTGGTTACGCTGTGTCAGTTACAAAAGCGTAATAACTGTTCGATATCATATACCATATGTCTAAGCGACATCTTGCGAAACAAAAAAACTGCGAAGGAAAAAAAAGTTGGCGGAAGAAAAAAAAAAATAATAATAATCAGAAGAAGAAGAAGAAGAAGAAATCCAATAGGTCTTTCCACGGAAAAGTGGAAAGACCTAATAACAATCAAAACACCAATACATTAAAAAGTATTTTGTTTCATACTTCAATACTAAAATAAAATTGGGCCAAACTATAGAATGTTTTGACGAATTTATATACCAAGCATTTCAGCCTAATGCTAATACACCCATCTATATTTTTTTAAGTGAGAATAAATGCCTTTAAGTACAAAAAGCTTAAAAGTAGAATGATTTAACTGAAGATGGGGGAATTGTTATAATCTATATAACATATATGTTGTAATAATCTATTACAGTAATACAAACACGTCAACCTGAAGTAACCCTTCAAGAATTTACAGTTTAATATCTAATATAGCATTTCCGGGAGTGTTATCCTATCGAAATAATTTAAATGCGATTTGGTATAATTATCTTGAATGAAATAACCAAATATACAATAAAACTCAAATACTTTCAAAGGACAAAATATGGTGTTCAAAAAAGGACAAATTTCGTGAAGCTTTTAAAATCCACCTGTTGTATCGGTTAGTTGCAATTACATATAACTTAAGTATTCGATGGTCTGCAATTAGCAACGAATAGATTAAAGAGAAAAACACTATACTATATGCATAGATAAATTTATATTTAATTGACAAGTCTGCACATTCAAAGTGAACACTTATACCTATATTCTTTAATAAGAACATACTCATTATCGGAAAAATTGACATACGTTTTTCTTTTTACGTGTTCAATTCCTATTTAAACTTCTAAATTTATAAAATAATTACAGAATTCTGAGGTTGAACAATAAGGAGAAATAAAAAAAACTGACAAATGCAAACATAATCAACCAACAGAACAAGTAGAAAAATAACCTGTTATATTCCTGACTTAGTACACACATTCTCAACAGAAAATTTCCATTATGTATCACATCATTTGACAAATATCAGTTCAATTGCTTTAAATCATAAATTTTACGTAAACACAGAAATGAAGAAATGTTTAGCGATCAAAATTAAATAAATAATTATAAGAAGGATTGCCTTTTCAAATGCATTTGTAGTGCATTTCTTCAATTAACGTGCAAGTGGATACCAATATTTAAAAATAAATTTAACTTATCTGTAATGTCGTAATATTGTAAATGGTTTATAATATATTTGGACTATGTGATTTCAGAGAATTAATATTCGTACCATTTTTCGAAATACAACATTTGAGTTTTTTAATAATAATCGCCAATCGACGCATTAGCTTAAAACGAGGCCGAATCTGAGCATTTGCTTACTATATGTTAACTATAAAATTGAAGATTTTAATTGAAACATCTATCATTAATTATCAAAATCCCTAAATGACAAAAATGATTTAATTTGTTTGCCAGTACTATCTTATTTTTCCCAAATTTTCCCCTTATATTTTCATGCTTACCTTACCAAATAGTCGTCTTGATAATCTTTCTAAACTGTCATGCGGATTTCTTTTGTATATCACGTCAAATGACAAATGTTCTATAATTTACTTTAATTGAAAATATATAATAAATGCAGACCAAACACATCTTGTTATAGTTCCCTTCTTATTTACGGTAATTAATCATTTTGTATTGAGTCTTTGAAGTTATTTTATAATTGCACATGTCTTGTTCATATGTTCTTTGAGTATTGACGTTTTTGAAGCTCAATATGGAAAAATGAAAAGGTGTCATTTAAATAAAATTGTAGTCTATTAGTTCAATTAACATTTCTTTAATTTGTAAACAAGTTATTACTTAAATGGAAATGGGACTTAGCATTTTCAACAATTATTGATCCTTCATTATATATACTTTTCCGATATCAATAAGATATTTAAATTAAATTAAGGTGTTTAAATATATATATGTCGTCAAATGAATAAAAAAAAACTTTAAGTGGTTAATTGAATTTGCTTAGTACAAATATTTGCCGGTTTTACATTGGGATAATTGGGGAAAAAAACGACTTATAGTTAATGATATCTGTGAACTGAATCAATTAAATGTTATTAGGTTTAAAAGTGGGTCTATTAAGTAGAGAGTCACTGGTGAGTTTTTTAGTGGACGAAACACACGTCTGACTTAAGTAATAATCCAGGTACTCTAAAAATACTTCAAATCTAATTCCCTCAAATCGTACTGTTATACAATTTTGATCCTTGTTAAGAATATCCTATCCTGTCCTATAATTGAGTAATAAACAATGCATATATTAAGATTTTTCTTGTCGTATAACACACCGAATTAAAGACTATCCATTTGGAGGTCTTTCTTTGGCACTCCTTACAAACCGAGGTGTGATATACAACAAATAAAAATTAAAATATGCATTATTTGACTTATTTACCGTCAAAAACTTTTTTTCTGTAAAGATTTGCATCCTATTTTACCGATCAAACTGAAGTGGGATTTTCTGTTCTGATGCGTTCAGTTTAAATAAACCCTACAGCTCATTCATATTGTGAAATTTAACTGCCTTATTAATTTACATATATTTAATTTTAGAAATCATTACCCAGGTACAATTAAAAGAAATTACTGTAACTACATCAAGCAAGACACAAATGAATTGTTATGGTGTATAAAAAATACAACTCATTTTGTAATTTATTATATCAACTTATCTTATGAAAGGAGGATGCTGGGTTTTGTCAGGACATTTCTCATCACAGAAAAGCAAATTATCTTTACAATTAATTGAATGTTCAAGTAAATTTTAAGTCAAGGGTAAATAAGGGCCTTACACAGGTCATTATGTTATACCTTGAACGAAATTTCATTTAAACGTGGTATTGTCCGGGATAATTTTCAGAAGAAAGACCTCTGGTTGTGAAAGTAAATAATTCTATATAAAAAAATGTAGGTATTTGACTACAGCATAACAAATTTACGAAAAATATATCTATATGTAAAACTCTTTGAAGCCAAACAAATTCTTTTTTGTCAAGACCTCCACTGACTCAGACAAAAATTTTGGTGGTCGATAACAAGCTACTGTCATTCTAATTAATTAAAATTATGCACTGCTTCTTGTTTACTAATATGATCTCTGCTCATTAATATAAGTTAAATCTAATGGTTACAAACCGGAACTTTTAGATGACGCTTTACATATAACTGTTGTATTATTTTTGGTTCAAATACACCATATGTCTTTTATATGTTTCAACAAACATCACACAAAGTGAAAAATACCCCCACAGTTATTAACTGAGTTATCTTAGTTTCCAAATACGTTTATTTTGTTGCAAAGATACACATCAGTATCAATCTGTATTATGAGTGCAAACATATAGTTACGCGATACTTTTCTGCATAGTTTGAATGATTTCCGTTAAAGTGTACATCACTTTTACCTAAAATATCAGTCAGGATAAAAAAAAAAGGGACGAAAGAGTCCAAAGGGACAGTCAAACTCATAAATCTAAAACAAACTGACAACGCCATGGCTAAAAATGAAAACGACAAACATTAGTACGCATGACACAACATAGAAAACTAAAGATTAAACAACACGAACCCCACCAAAAACTAGGGGTGATCTCAGGTGCTCCGGAAGGGTAAGCAGATCCTGCAGGATAAAAGTATGCGAAAAAGGTCTCTGAATTGTTTGATCGATAGATTTTGTCGTCAACTTTCGATAAACCTGACTATCTTTATTATTTTAAAAGAAATACAGAAAATAGTCTTTCTTTGTCAGGTTTCAAAAACCTAATCGTCTTCTCGCAATGTTTGTTTATGTTTATTCCTTCAGTTCAAATTACAAGTGCGTATTGGTATCAAGAGAAGTACATGAGTGGATTCAAAGCTATTTGAAGTTTTACCTTTAACAAGAATGCTTATTCCACAAATACATGTTATTCCAATATTTTTTGTTCCTTACAGAAAGTAATATCCAAAACTATTGTTCACCATTAATATAAAAGAACAGTGCTTTAGATAAAAAGTTACATGTCCAAATGGTTTATATATATATATATATATATCTGTTTTTGTAATCTTAGTTTCCCTAAAAAAGAATTGTTCAAATGACATCAATGAAAACGTTGTTTGTCATATTGATAAATGAGATAAGTTCAATATATGCTTTTAACCATAATTATTATTAATAAATCGTTCTGTTATAGATGTTTTACATCAAATAACACTCCGAAAGTATAAATTGAAACGAGCTATTTAATTACATTCTCATCAAATCAATTCTGTCTCATTTTGCCAGTTTAAATATATTTAAATGATAATTTTTAATTTGGAAAAATTCAATATACATCAAAAATAATTGTATGATTACTATACCGTGAATATATACCATACAATATCTTAGTTCTATAATGATAGGTTATCTTATAAATCGTTTCCATCTTTGTAATACAGCTCAGGTTTCATGTATAAACGTAAATCGATGTATTAATTATCGGTATAATAAATGTAAAATATGAGAACCACAATCGAAACGTTTATATTATATATTTTCAATTCATATGGTTTTAAAACCCTACAAATAACAGTAAAAGATTTTATCTATTTTTTCCGTACTATTCAATCCTTACTATATTTCTTCTGGTTTTTTTTAAATGTGTATGCTTACTGTACCAAAAAGTGGTTTTTATCCTTGTACATATGTCTGTAGTATGTTCCTTTGAAATTTAAAACAAAGATGCAAATATAGATTTGTTTCGCTGTATTGGATACCCAGACTACATAAATGTCCTTAAACATAACGTGATATTGCTTGGTCTTCCAAAATATCCACGAAATCTCTTTGTAAATTATAACCATCAATGTTATCAGCAATCAACGCCGGGCTTCAAAGTTATTGTAAAACTACGTGTTATAGAGGTGGCGTGAATCAGATGTGGATACTAAAAATTCCAAAGATCTTTAGGAGTACAAAAATCTTTCATCTTATTAATGGTATCAAAACATTTGACTTTTCTACACTTTACAGTATTCCCTATTCCAAACTATAAGACAAATTGAAAGAGTTGGTCCTGTTTTGATTCATAAAACAAATATTAGCCAATGTAGATACAAGTATCTTGTCTTAGGGAGGGACAACTTGTACTTTGTTAGATAACACTCTGATCCAAAAAAAACTTCTTTATGATTGATTTCTTAATTAACAATATATTTCTTACATCTGGATGACGTGTTTTAAACAACCAATCGGCATTCCCATGGGAACCAACTGTGTTCTTCTTGTAGCCAACTTGTTCTTTTATTTATGAGGCTGATTTCATACCGGTACTTTTTATGAAGGAAGAAAAGAAGTTAAAAGAATTGTTCACTTCACTTTCTGCTATATAGATGATGTTCTTATTTAATAACTCTAAATTTGTTGATTATGTTGAACTCATCTATCCCATCGAACTTACGATAAAGGAAACAATAGATACAGTTAAATACGCTTCATTTATTGACACACATCTAGAAATTAAAAATAAGGGAACATTGAAAACTAAGCTTTACAAAAAAAAGAGATGAGTTCAGCTTTCCAATTGTAAACTTTCCACTTCTATGTAGCTACATTCCATGAGCTCCTGCATCCGGAGTATATATCTCCCAGTGATAAATTATACCAGGACTTATACTTCCTATTATGATTCCCTTAATAGAGGGTTGCTTCTCACAAGGACGTTGTTAGACCAAGAGTTCCAAGTGGTTAGGTTGAAATCATTCCTTCGGGTTGTTTTTTGGTAGCCATCACGAGTAAGTTGACCAAAATAAAATATCTACTTCATAGATCTGTTCCAATTGTCGTAAGTACAATCCTGTACTCTACCTTTCGAATGTTTCGTACCGAATTATACTTATTACAGGGGTTTTACCAA
The DNA here is from genome assembly GCA_019925275.1 of Mytilus edulis. Taxonomy (NCBI): domain Eukaryota; kingdom Metazoa; phylum Mollusca; class Bivalvia; order Mytilida; family Mytilidae; genus Mytilus; species Mytilus edulis. The sequence goes on along the minus strand of CM034354.1, from coordinate 77,789,097 downwards.
CATGAACAACATGATAGGTTCCAGAGCACTGGAGATCACCCCTAGTTTGTGTGTGGGTTCGTGCTTTTCAGTTTTTCATGTTGTGTTTCGTGTACGGTTGCTTGTCAGATTTTTTTTGATTTTTTTCAGACATGGCTGAGTTAATTTTCGTTCTTAATTGTTTGAATGTCCCTTTGGTACCTTTCATGCCTCTTTTACAACTAATATTCAATAGATTTCGTGCACTGAAACCAAGTGGAAAATAGGAAAAGAACGAAAACATGTCGAAAGTACACGGAATGATATTATACGCATACATGAATGCAGCTTAGTTTAAATTCTTATTTCTCATATTAAATACTTGTTTGATATATTGCATTTCAGTAAAAACAATTTTGTTGTGCCTTAAACCTACCAGAGATGTAAAATTAAAAAGCAAAACCCCAATTGGTAGCAACAGACGATAACTATATAACGAATTTAATGTTTAAGTAAATTAAAGTTTCACTCAGAAAAATAATGACCTTCAATAGGTTATTATTTTAATCCTTGAAGCAAATTTCATTGAAACTTGTTATCGTCGCGGTTGATTCTTCAAAAGAAAGAACCATCTGAAATTAAATATGCAGGTTTTTGATGATCGATTACAAGATTCTGAAGTTACAATTCTTATCTGCTTCTTGTTGATTGAAATTTTAATATTTATGCTCGTTGACGCTTTAAATACACATGGTGTGGTTAAAATATGAAGAACGAACAGAGGCATGGAGCATACTATTGATAAATAAGTGTAAACTGTCATTAGACACCCAATCGAGAACCAATTGAATCATCTTTGTTTACAAATGGTGCTTTTCTTATTGGGGAAAGCAGCAAATTAATATCAATCGTTTATGGTGCTAATATATACTTTATTCGTTTCTCAAGTGGTTAAGTGATTACCCTGAGAGTGTACATGTCTATCACATAAAATATCAGTTAGTGTAAAATTAAGCAAACAACGAATCTGGAATGCATGATATTTTTCAATATTGGTAAGATTATGAGGTTTTATTCTTATTAATTCATTCCGTACAAATTACAATATTATATTTATATCGAGTGAAGTATATACGTGATTTGAAAGCAAACTTATGTTTTACCTTATTCCACTTATACGAATAATTCCTTGTTTCTGAATTTAATATCCCGAGCTATTTTTTACCACTAAAAGAATAGTGTAATAAATGAAATGAAGTATGTTTTCTAAATCTATATGTTTTATATTGGCCTGATTGATTTTCCGAAATATTATATTTCGAATGATACTCATGAGAGTGGATCACCTTTATTTGCGTTTTATGGTAGTAATTCAATCGGTCAGTTTATATGTTCTATATCAATTCACACTCTAAACCTTCAATTTTGAATAAGTTCTTAATTAACCTGTTCATTAAATTAATTTAATTTTATGAACTTTATGTATCTTATTTTACCCATTTAAAAATATACGGGCTTATCAATGGTTATTGTAATTTCATATTTGGACAACGATTACAGATATATTTTTTGGCAAATTTGTATTCATTTTTTACTATTAACTAAAAATTTGTGTTGATTTTTTTTGTATTTGCCTTGATTATAATTTGTTTTAATTATTTTGAATTACTAAAAGACTATCAAGTATTGGTATTTAGTCTAACTTGATTAGTTTGACATTAGCTTTTCAAAATTGTTTGAATCTGAATGTAAATCTAACACTAATAAATATGGACTTAATATTTGAAAGCATGAGCACACTCAGAGAGGAAGGAAGTATTTATATTACTCCTGCGATCAATTCTAACGAAAGGTAAAATAGTAAAATGTGATTAAAGTTCAAGTTACCTCTCTAAACTAAAGGAGCTACACATCAAGCCAGCTGTTTGTTTTATGTTATTGATTACATAAATAATGGCCTCCATATTCTGTAAATTAACAGATTTTGTAGGAAACACTGAAATAGCGGAAATACGCAATCAAATTCATTTAAGCTTAGTTGATACATAAATGTTGTTTCTTCTGGATTTAACTTTCTAATTCATTTCTGCAATAGATTATTATTGCAAATAATTAGTTAGTCGATATTATTTCAGGCGTTTGTTTTTGTTGCAGTTCAGTGTTTATGTTGTTCCGTTGTTTTCCTCTTATAGTTGATGTGATTCCCTCGGTTTTAGTTTGTAACCTGGATTTGTTTCTCTTAATCGATTTATGACGTTTAACAGCGTTATACTACTGTTGTCTAATTCGTCGCCAATAGATATATTGACTTTATTTGTACTTGAGTGGATAGTTGCCACAGCGGCGATCGAATGTATGTAAAAATACCTCACACAGTATAGTAAATGCACATGAAGCTCTTTCTGCTAGTTTCCGAGAAAAATGCAATGTATTTTCACATAGTATAAGTTAGTTAACAAAATGATAACACAGATAAAAGATTTGCTTGAAAATTGTTTTCTTCAATCGATATATGGTTGTGCAATTAGACTGATTGGCAGACATATTAAAATGGCCACCATATTGATTTTTTTAGAGTTTGTCCACAGATTAAATTAACTACCAAATACACATCTACAATTCTGCTAAGTTTCATGTTGTTATTATCAAACTCACAAACTTTCAAAAAACATGAACGAATCAGCTGGACTCTAATGAAAAAACGCCCTCTTAACATACTTAGACAGACAGATGCTTTTGCTATAATGCCATCAATTTATATGTCCAGCTGTCGTCACTTGAAATATTTAATCCAAGGTGTTTGCGTGAATCAAAAGATTTTATCATGCTATACTATTCAAAATCAAATGGTAACTTCGCAAAAAAATCAAAAATTGATATTATGTCCATTCTGTATAAAAACGCTCAAATTTATAGTTATTAAAGTTTTATTCCACTAGATAAGAGATCACCATCGATTTTAAATTTTGAGTATCAACTCTCTGCGTTCCGCCATTTTGTCATCTTCTCCAATTGAAAATCACAATATGTCTATAAACCACAAAGGACCTATACTACAGTAACCGATGTAGTAGTAATTGGTGTCGATATCTTGTCAATCGTACGGTTGTTTTATCTGACTAACTAACTTGATACGGAAAATGTTCTTATTTTTTTAAATAACCATAGTCTGTTATTTTTAAACTGTTAATATTGGAATTAATTAAAAAGTCAAAGTTCAAATCATAAATAAGTGTTCCGTGAAAATTGTTTTCGAAAATCTAATTCGTTCAAAATTCTTTAAAGTAATAAACTTTATTCAAAAAAAATCGGATCTTCTCTCATCTGATCACCAGCATGGCTAAAGGTATTACTACCAAAGGTATTGTGAGGGGTGTGAGGTGACACGTCCAGGTATTCAAGCGATTTCCTGTCGGGCTTGCAAGTTCATGCATCGTTTCACTTCTGTAGGTATTTATCAGTGTACACGGTCGATAACTTATAACTTTCCATTTTGCACTATCAGGTGTATAATATATAGCTCTGTCTTGCGTGTCCGAAAGTGATATAATATACTAGTCATTACTTAACGCATACCCTTGTTTATAAATAACATTTCTGGTGTAAAGAATATTATTTATAAAAATATAAATAATATCAGATTTTAAGAAATGATAATCTATTTACATATTTTTTCCAAGGGTTAATTTGGGAAAATGTAATATTTACTCGTTGTCAATAGTAAAGGACAATTTGGAACATACTAGAAATATTGATATAAAAAAAATGTACACACTTGTCGACGATTCGTTAATACGCCTGGATATAAAAATACGGAACTATAGCGCAATTTAAAATATATACATGTATACATTGAACATAAGAAAGAAACATACATTTTGTGTTAATTGGGGTAAAGTTTTGTTATATTTCACATGGCTATAAAAGGGGAGGTTTGGCATGCCACAAAACCAGGTTCAATCCGCCATTTTTTCCCTTAAAAATGTCCTGTACCAAGTCAGGAATATTGCCATTGTTATATTATAGTTCGTTTCTGTGTGTGTTACATTTTAACGTTGCGTCGTTTGTTTTCTCTTATTTTTGAGTGTAAATTCACATTGCAATAAGACGTGTCACGGTACTTGTCTATCCCAAATTCATGTATTTGGTTTTGATGTTATATTTGTTATTCTCGTGGGATTTTGTCTGATGCTTGGCCCGTTTCTTTGTGTGTTACATTGTAGTGTTGTGTCGTTGTTCTCCTCTTATATTTAATGCGTTTCCCTCAGTTTTAGTTTGTTACCCCAATTTTGTTTTTTGTCCATGGATTTATGAGTTTGAACAGCGGTATACTACTGTTGCCTTTATTTGTAAATAGACTAGTCTACGTTCGCCAACAGTATGTAATCAACGAGTTCGATAGACTATCGTATACCAAAAAAAAAAGAAGAAGAAGAAGAAGAAGAGAACCAATTTGATTTAGATACAGGTCGATATATAACTTGCTTTGGTTCATCGAAGTTATGAACATAGTAAAATCACAGATTTATATATCAATTAGATTGTTCTCGAATAAAGGAAGAAATTCGCCATCATCACAATTGTTCCGACATTCATGTAATATATATGCAACTGGACGTACACTAATAATCCCCAAGGGATGTGAATATTTTCTAGGAAAACTATTGAGTGTTAAAGTTTCAAATCAATTTCGGGACTAATTTTCTTTCTTGATATTCAATGACAGCAATTTAAAGAATAAACTGCTTGTCCACTTTAGGGGTATTCTTGCCAGTTGAACAGACTTATAATTACATTCAAAAATAGGGAAAGATGACATTAAATTCGTTGTCTTTTGTTTTTAAATTCGGTTGACGTTTTTCACACTTGAAAAGAATATCTATTCGTAATTTTTCGATTCCATTCCAAGAAGATCCTTAAATTTCCTATCAATTTTTTAAAATAACTTTTTTTTCAAATAGCTGAAGTATTCATGCGTTGTGAGATTTAAAATATTTTGATGAGAACATTAATTCCTAAATAGGTAAGTAAAGATCGCTTTGGATGGACTAAATTATATAATTGCAATTGTTAATGATCTGTTTGAAATATTAAAGGTTGCCGATTCTAATTTAAAAGAGTACAATTTTTAGTTCTAGAGGGCTATTTTTATTAGTTCACCTGGCCCGGAGGGCCAAGTGAGCTTTTCTCATCACTTGGCGTCCGGCGTCCGTCGTCCATCGTCCGGCGTCGTTAACTTTAACAAAAATCTTCTCCTCTGAAACTACTGGGCCAAATTTAACCAAACTTGACCACAATCATCATTAGGGTATTGAGTTTAAAAAATGTGTCCGGTGACCCGGCCAACCAACCAAGATGGCCGCCATGGCTAAAAATAGATCATAGGGGTAAAATGCAGTTTTTGGCTTATAACTCAAAAACCAAAGCATTTAGAGAAAATCTGACATGGGGGTAAAATTGTTCATCAGGTTAAGATCTAGCTGCCCTGAAATTTGAAGATGAATCGGACATTCCGTTGTTGGGTTACTGCCCCTGAAATGGTAATTTTAAGGAAATTTTGCTGTTTTTGGTTATTATCTTGAATAATATTATAGATAGAGATAAACTGTAAACAGCAATAATGTTCAGCAAAGTAAGATTTACAAATAAGTCAACATGACCAAAATGGTCAGTTGACCACTTTAGGAGTTATTGCCCTTTATAGTCAATTTTTAACCATTTTTCGTAAATCTTAGTAATTTTTTAGAAAAATCTTCTCCTCTGAAACTACTGCGCCAAATTTTACCAAACTTGGCCATAATCATCATTGGAGTATCTAGTTTAAAAAATGTGTCCGGTGACCCGGCTAACTAACCAATATGGCCACCATGGCTAAAAATAGAACATAGGGGTAAAATGCAGTTTTTGGCTTATAACTCAAAAACCAAAGCATTTAGAGCAAATCTGACATGGGGGTCAAATTGTTCATCAGGTCAAGATCTATCTGCCCTGAAATTTTCAGATGAATCAGACATTCCGTTGTTAGGTTGCTGCCCCTGAAATGGTCATTTTAAGGAAATTTTGCTGTTTTTGGTTATTATCTTGAATACTATTATAGATAGAGATAAACTGTAAACAGCAATAATGTTCAACAAAGTAAGATCTACAATAAGTCATCATGACCAAAATGGTCAGTTGACCACTTTAGGAGTAATGGCCCTTTATAGTCAATTTTTAACCATTTTTCGTAAATCTTAGTAATCTTTTACAAAAATCTTCTCCTCTGAAACTACTGGGCCAAATTTAACCAAACTTAGCCATAATCATCATTTGGGTATCTAGTTAAAAAAATGTGTCCGGTAACTCGGCCAACAAACCAAGATGGCCGCCATGGCTAAAAATAGAACATGGGGGTAAAATGCAGTTTTTGGCTTATAACTCAAAAACCAAAGCATTAAAAGCAAATCTAACAGGTAGTAAAATTGTTGATCAGGTCACGATCTATCTGCCCTGGAATTTTCAGATGAATTGGATAATTGGTTGTTAGGTTGCTGCCCCTGAATTGGTAATTTTGAGGAAATTTTGCTGTTTTTTTGTTATCTTGAATATTATTATAGATAGAGATCAACTGTAAACAGCAATAATGTACAGCAAAGTAAGAACTAAAAATAAGTCAGTATGACCAAAATAGTCAATTGATCCCCTAAGGAGTTATTGCCCTTCATAGTCAATTTTTAACAATTTTCTTAAAATTTGAAGATTTTCAATAACATTTTCCACAGAAAGTACTGTTATAGATAGAGATAATTGTAAGCAGCAAGAATGTTTAGTAAAGTAAGATCTACAAACACATCACCATCACCAAAACACAATTTTGTCATGAATCCATCTGTGTCCATTGTTTAATATTCACATAGACCAAGGTGAGCGACACAGGCTCTTTAGAGCCTCTAGTTTATAAATTTATTCAATTAAAATAATTCAGTATTTTATCGTTACAAAAGTAATCAGAAGTCATAATTCATTTAAAAGTGAGCTTATGCAAAATATATAAAAATAAACAACAGCTATCCAGTTATTGTGCGACCTTATTACTCCCGTAAATTAATTTTAGTTCTTTTTCTTACATTTCTGTGTCTAAAACTGTAACTGACTCCCGTATATCATTCATACGAAATGTTGTTCACACCTGAAATGGTGAACCGTGACGCCTAGATGTCACTGCATGAGGATCAAAAGATTAGAATTACATAAAAAGGGACGAAAGATACCAAAGGGACAGTCAAACTCATAAATCTAAAACAAACTGACAACGTCATGGCTAAAAATGAAAAAGACAAACAGAAAAACAATAGTAAACATGACACAACATAGAAAACTAAAGAATAAACAACACGAACCCCACCAAAAACTAGGGGTGATCTCAGGTGCTCCGGAAGGGTAAGCAGATCCTGCTCCTCATGTTGCACCCGTCGTGTTGCTTATGTGATTACACAATTTTAATCCGGTAAATAGTCTAATTCGGTAGGTCACATTCATGAAAGGGAAGGGAATTGTAGTTACGACGTAAGGAACATATCCGATATCATTTGTGAAACGGTTATTCCATAACGGTCAACCATCTCGTGATGGCGTCCGTTAAATTTACGAAGGGATGATTTCAACTTCACCATTTGGAACTCTTGGTTTAATAGCTTCCTTGTGAGCAGCAACCCTCTATCAAGAAAATCATGATAGGAAATGCAAGCACGGGAATATCGTATCAATTGGGAAATATATACCCCGTATGCAGGTGCTGCTGGAATGTTGCTACTTAGAAATGGAAAGTTCACAATTGGAAAGCTGAAATCATCTCTTTTGTCGTAAAGTTTTGTTTTTGTTTCAACCGACCCTCATTGTCAATTTCTAGATGTAAGTCAAGATATGAAGCCGACTTAACTGTACCTGTAGTATCCTTTATCTCTAGTTCGATGGGATAGATGCGTTCCACATAGTCACCAAATTTTGAATTGTTTAGTGAAAGAACATCATCTATATAGCGGAAAGTAGAGTTAAAGGATATTGCTAACTTCTTGTCTTTCTTCCCAAGAAGTTCCTGCATGAAGTCATAATGCTAGTCTTTTAATTACCTTGAGTTTAACTACGCATTCAACATTCACTGAGTGTCACAAACTAATACACATTTTATTTCCACAGTACAAGCAAGTGAAAATGTTTGCTGGAATGAAGCAAAAAGTTCAGAATACAAACATGTATTTTTTAATACACTATCGATCATGTCAGTTTCCTATGTTTGTTTAAAGTATTTGTAGAAAAAAATCATAAAATTGTTCTATTGTATTATTTACTTTAATTACTAAAATTCGTATAAAAAAATCCACATAAATCCTACAATCCAATTTTAAAAGCATGGCTATCACTTACTTTTCGTTGGTTAATAGCTAAACCAAAAGTCGTCGATGCGCTTTAAATAGCGTTATAAGATGGTTAACGAACAGGACTTAAATGAGATTAATTTCACTCCCGGCATCAAAAAGACTCAAACTACGTCATATAAGTCAGGAAGTTTGAAGAAATAAAACTAATAATTTCCAATTTTCTTCTTTATTACTTTTCATATCAAAATTAAACTTGGTGAATATGTTTTTTTATGGTATTATGAACATAATAAGATGAAAAGTGAAAAATCGATAATTTTCCCTTTAATAATCTATGTCAAAAACTATTTATTTTCCCTTTTCTGAATTCGATGCATATTAGAATTTACAGTAATGGAAGAAGCCCGGGGATTAACGACGACTGAATAAATGTTACCGGTTCGTGTTCAGTGTGTTTGGAAAACTTATAAAACTTTACGGTTTTTGTACACTCGAGCCTCCTTAAATCAAAATGATGCATCTTTAAATTACCATCCTTAGCTTTAACTGCAGAAACTCTAAAATAGTGTCTGGCGGGTCATGCAATATGGAATGGTTGTTGCATGGATGTTTTATAATGAATAACAAAAGATAATCACAAATATGTCTTTCTCTCCTTGAGTATTAGATAATAAAAAAGGGACGTAACAATTGGCCAATCGTTATACTGTATACTTAACCTTTTAAACTACTACAGTAAAAGGTGGCCCTTTTAAATTAGTGTAATGATGTAAATTCAAACAACAGTGTCAATCAAATCTCATGTATGTGTTTTTCAATTTTAAAGATGTACTACAAAATCTTCGTTCTCAGTGTTTTTGTTATTGCTGCTTTATCAAAACCTCTTATTTTTTATAAAGTATTAAACTATAATTCTTCAAAAGCTAAATCATAAGTTCGACTATATTAAATTCATCCATTTTATAAAATGATCAATGGAAATACAATTCCTTTGTAATGGCATAATAAATATGGATTTGCGACGAAACAGTCTGATTATCACAACAAATGTTCCGAAGATGATATAGGTTCACGAATACTGGCCGATTTCAAACTTTTATACATTACAGTTAATCAAAGAGGTATAACTCCAGTTTTCAAGTACAACATTTTACCTTAACGACAGATATTGAATTAATGCACAATCACGTTTGCATGTTATATTTTCAATTTTAACTAGAACACACCCGCGAAATCGCGGGCATTCAGAGCGTAGTTTAAAGTATGTAAAGTGTTGTTGGAAGAATTTTGTAAAATATTGAATGACTGGAGAATTTCAGCAAAAGTATCATAAGTCATAGGTTATTGGGGACAGGAAAATGTTTTTTTTATCCCTCCTCCTTTATTTCCAAAATTACCAATTTTTGGTTTTCTATCAATTTCAATATGAACATTTAAGTAAGGAGCCTGTAATTCAGTGGTTGTCGTTTGTTTATGTGTTACATATTTGTTTTTCGTTCATTTTTTGTACATTAATAAGGCCGCTAGTTTTCTGGTTTGAATTGTTTTAAATTGTCAGTTCGGGGCCTTTTAAAGCTGAATATGCGGTATAGGCTTTGATCGTTGTTGAAGGTCGTACGGTGACCTATAGTTGTTAATTTCTGTGTCATATTGGTCTCTTGTGGAGAGTTGTCTCAACATGGCAATCATACCACATCTTCTTTTTTTTGTAATCAATGAATTTTGTAAAAGATTCTGGATAATTTCAGAAAAGGTATCAAAAGTTCACATGAATATTTTTAGCGCTTATCTGTATATTATGAACATTCATTAAAGTAACTATATAAATATAGTGTATTTACTTTCAATTCTAAGTTTACTAATCGATTCATGGTGGTCATTGATATAGTATATAGACTCTCTCTATTCAATAAACTCTGTGACCGCCGTAGATAGTAAATTCTAAGTTTACTGATCGATCCATGGTGGTCATTGATATAGTATACAGACTCTGACTCTCTATTTAATAAACTCTGTGACCGCTGTAGATAGTAAACTTGAAAATGAGCTAGAATTCTGAAAATACACTTTATTCTTTGTATATGTATGCTCAGGTATACAGAAAAAGGAAAACCGGAAGTCTAATCTAACTTAAAATTTCATCCAATGACGGGACAATATCCGGATGCCTTTTTTTTGGTTTATCTCCCAAAATAACTCAATCTGAATATTCATATGAATGGATGACAAATGTGACTATGCACTGTACCTATAGGACACAGAGGTGTGTTGATTAATTTATTGTGCAAAGAAGAGAAGCGACACCCAAAATGAGGTCTTCTCGTTTAATAGTATAGATAAGATAGTACAATAGTTCGAAGAAAAACAATCACTTTGTATAACACAAATGAAACAATGAAGAATAATACATAGGGTGGGCGACATTTTTCCTTATTCTTCATCAAGTAAACTTTATCGTTATGAAAACCCCTGTAAAGTGCTTGCACTTCAACTGTTAATCAATTCAAAATATTAATTGAAATAAAGAAAACACACAAAAAGGATTCGATATATAGAAGACAGCACTGCAGCGAAAAACATGAAAAGCAACAATTTATTTCAACAGAAATCGAAGAAAAAACAGACAAACACACAACTGCAAACATACGAAATATTGGCATCATTACCTATTTTTCAAAATTAGTGGTGCGGTATATTTGTAAGTACACCCGGCTTTTTTAAAGCATTAATCGTAGTGCACAATACTCAGTGTCGAAAACAACAACAATTCGGCAGTGGTATTATTCAGTAAAAGATCATTAACCGTGTATTTAGATACATCAGCAAATTATAGTGAAAAGATATAATCGAAAATACATGACTCCTCGGAAAATTACCAAAGGTGGTATTATACAATTCATTGAGTTCCAATGTACGAATCATTTTTACCAAATGTTCATATAGTAGACAAGTTTAATGTTAAGTTTTGATGAGATATATGTTTGAAAATATTTCCTTTTATGTTAAACAAATAACAATATATCATATGAACGATTTCATAGCATATTCCTAGAATATTCTTTATCATGCGCAAACAAGAACAGTAATTTAAAAATCATATCCGTACAACGTTGCAGAATATCTTTACCGACTTCGCAAAACCATTACAGCTATTACAGTATATAGCAAATATTGTTAAAGACATTATAGCCATAGTTTTTGTACAGTTTCCAAGGCAGTAACCATATATAAATTCCTAGGGTTTGTATTTAAAAGAATTGCAGGGTTTTTTCTCTTTTCATATATATAACTAGTATTGAAAAGAGCAAAATTACCCGCCGTCTTTTGAATTTAAAACATGTATAGAAGGTGATCTTTCGATTGACAGATTTTCAATAAAGATAAATGGTTTGATGTGTGTTTACAACACAATTTACAAATACTGAAATTATATCCGCCAAGATGATACTTTGATCGTGTTTTTGGTTTGTGTAGTGTGTGTGTAATGTTGCAAGCAGTTTAACATTTAATTCATCATAATTAAGCAGTAAGTGAGGTTGGTTGCATATACCACACATTCAGTTCTACCAACCTGATTTATAAATGAAGGATGCGGTATAATTTGCTACAGATACTTTGACTGCTTCTTATAACCGATTAGTGATTTTTAAAGGTACCAGGTCTATAATTTTATACACCAAACGCGCATATCGTCTACAAGACTCACCAGTGGCGCCTAGATCAAAATAGTTAGAAAGCCAAACAAGTACAGACTTAAATGCATTGAGGACCAAAAATTCCAAAAACATGAATATTTCTAATTCAATTCATACCATTTTCTTTTGTCCATTTCATGAAAATAATGTTTTGAACGAGTATTTTTAAATAGCAAGATATCGTTGATTTAAAATTGAAAATTAATTCATGATTTACTTGTCTTATGGATACCTATTTTCAACGTTTAAACCCGATGATGTTGTTTGCACCTGTTCTAAGTCAGGAACCTGATAATAAGTGGTTGCTGTTTGCTGATGAAATTCTTATGTGTTTCTCGTTTCTCATTTTTATATCGATCAGACCGTTGGTTTTCCTATTTAAATGATTTTACACTAGTCCTTTTTCAGTCTCTTGTAGCTTGCAGTTTGGTGTTAGCTAAGGCTCCGGATTGAATATAATAAAGAAGATGTGGTATGATTGCCAATGAAACAACTGTCCACAAGAGACAATGACACAGACATTAATAACTATAGGTCACCATACGGCCTTCAACAAGGAGCAAAGCCCATACCGCATAGCCAGCTATAAAAGGCCCCGATATGAAAATGTAAAACAATTCAAAAGAGAAAACTAACCCGTTCTTTGAACTATAAGGTTTACTATTTACAAATTGTGACATGGATGGAGACTTGTCTCATTGGCACTCAGATCGCATCTTCTTATATTTGAAAACGTTTGAACAATCGTTCCTCAATGTAATAGAAAAATATATCAAACGTATCAACTATGGTAAATTCAGTACTTGTCAGACAATTTGCTTGCAGTCAGTCAAGATATTTTCAGTCTATGTTCAGAAGTTTCAGAAGTTGTTAAAACATGAACATAACAATAACAATTCCGAATAGTCAAATCATCTACTGAACAGTATTGAGTTGACATCAAGTAACAGAACCGAATTTACCACTAATCAGTAAACTGACTAAACAGTAAAATAACAAAATTATCGAATTGCGAGGAGAATTCAAAACGGAGAGTCCATAATTGGATAGTAAAAGCTAAAACACTTCAAACAAAACATAACAATGTCATATTCCCGACTTGGTTTCGACATTTTATCGTGTAGAAAAATGTTGTTAACCCTGACCTCACAGCTATTAAACCTCTGATGTATGACAGTCACATAAAATTCCATTATATTGACAACGATTTGTGAACAAAACAACCAGACATAATAGGTAAAAATGACAACAATAGGGATACAGCGGTCAACGCGTGTTATAATCTAAATCGTTATAAAACAAAGAAATATGTAAGCAAAGAAATACAAATAGAAATACAAACACAGCACATCAACAAACACGAAATATAAGAATACAAAGTGTCACCATAGCACAACAACACAATAACAGGATGTATAAGTACGGGGCGATTTTAAATGTACATTACCAAAATTTGACTAAACAGTAAAAGTAATATTATCAAAGACAAAGACAAAAATATTTTATAACGTTATTAAGACGATGAATTACGTCAGTGCATTGAATCTACACTACAAAACCATTGTGTAACTTTGCTTGTGAAGGTGATATGAAATGATTACAAACTAGGTCTTGGAAACTTTTGCGGAATTTTTTTAGAAAAAAGACGTGCATCTACTTTCTTTCAGACACTGGTGCCGTTTTACAAAGTCTGGAAATCAACTGCAAGCTCTTGAATATAAAAAAAGTTGGGAAATGTATTTTTTATATGCAGATGAAATTAGTTTATTGCTACTAAAGTTGATGAAATTGATATAATTTCAAAACAAGAATCGTTTCGTTTGTCTTAGATTCTGGTACAAAGATGACCGCTGATCTCAAATTCAAGGTATAAGGTCCAAAAAAGAGTCAGAGGAAGCCGTGTCTGCTGTATATTTAGTTTCTTCTTCTTAAAGTCTTACCCGAACAGAAAAGTTGGGATTGTAAATGGAAAGAACATCATCAATATATCTATCATTATATCTAAAATGAAATTAAGTAATTTTTGATGACAATATAATGATAATCCTTTCGTCGAACATGCAGATTAGCCGGCAACGTACTGTTATTTCTACGGAATTTTGTGAAGCTTTGGTGTCCAATAAAAACTAGGTAAGTCCTCCGGTTTGCTGAACAAGGTAATGTTCATTGAGCCATGAAGGACTTATGATTTGCCAAAATCTCAGCCTATATAAGATGATATTTGTCCTTATTCTTAAACAAGACACTCGTAGTAGTATACAAAAACATTATTTTTCGAAGCTAAATCTGACAAAGTGTCCAATTCAACTTCTTCTCATTTAGCTTATGCTCTGGCATTGTCTTCTGTTGAATTAATTATTATTTGGAAGTGGTGTTTCCAATTGATGTGTATAGGTTCTCTAGATCAGGGAGATGTTCCTGTTGAATTATGATTTGATACCTAGTGATAACATGACCAGAGAGGCTTTCAATATAAAACAAGTGCGAACAGTCAAATGGCAGAAGCTTTTTTATGTATTTTTATAAATCAAGCATTAAGGTTCTACAATGCTTGCTACTATACTTTAGGTGCAATGGTTTTGGTGTGGCTGTAGGATACAATAGAAACAGACTCATTTTGACAACAAACTGGAATTTTATATGATACCTCTTTTTGATGTAGAACGCTACTGATGTTGATTGCATTAATTCCTTTATTGGTACACTGACTTTTAAGGAATTTCCTCTTTTCTTCGTCGAAATGTCCCACTCTTACTGGTTTAAAAAGTCGGAAACGAGCTTATGTGCTAATAAGAATTGGCATGCACACTCGAAAATTAGAAAGGAGATCCTTGTATTTGCTCACTGATAGAATCAAGGTAGTAAAGTTGTTGAAAAGTTCCTGAACTTCAAATTACAAACACAACTTTTCGACAAAAGAGATGATAGCAGCTTCTCAATTGTCAACTTTCCATTTCTATGTAGCAATATTCCAGCAGCACCTGCATACGGTTGGTATATCTCGCAATTGATACGATATTCTAGGGCTTGTATTTCCTATCATGATTTTCTGGAGAGAGGGTTGCTGCTCACAAGGAAGCTTTTACACTAATAGCTATAAATGTTGAAGTTGAAATAATCCCTTCATAAATTTTAAGGATGCCATCACGCGTTGGTTGACCGTTTCTCAGATGATATTAGACCTGTTCCTATTATTGTAACTACAATACCGTCCCCTTTTTGTGATTGTGCCCTACTGAATGACGACTTTTCACCGGGTTTGCACTAATATTAGCAACACGAAATATCATATGGAACATACCCTTTGGAATAATTCTGGCTTTTTTTGTAGATTATTTTGAAAAAACATACAAATCCATCAAGTTGTCGGTAATGTTTAGATTAATAATTTTCTTATTAAAAATATATAAATATACACATTGAGCTATGATAATGTAAATAATAATAATGCAGATTAAAAACACTTTCAAAAATAACCCCTGTGTGAAATAAATCTTCCACTATCACTATGCTAAATAAAACATTAAGACTCACAATGACTACAAAAAAAAGTTCATCAAGTTAAACTAAAACAATAAGGAAAATAGACACATAACATGATCGCAAAACGTATAATCAGGCAACCTACAATTCAAATAAATTCTTACAAATATTTTATATCGTTGTTATAGGTACCGGCATCAGATCAAGATTAACCAGTCTTGATGGTGTGACTTCTAATTTGTACATTTGATGTGGCCTTTCAACAATTTTTATCTGATGAGACTTTTGTAGATGACACGCACGTCTGGTGGACTAACATTATAGGTCTGCTATTCGGTATCAATGTAAGAATTCAACCTATCCAATCACTGAGAAGTACTACAATCAATTATTTAAAGTAGCACATAAACAGTGATCAGAAAGATATGCCAATTTTATATTTCCGAGCATGAAATTATTTTGGTAAAATATAATGAAAAGTGCGTTACTTTGTTCAAACATCATTTAAGTTAATATTGGTACTTGAAATATTTGGTAGCCATTGATGAGACAAACATGAAATAATAAATATCATTGGTGAGAGAAAAAAAAATACTTACTAACGAAGAAATATATAGCACCAAAAGAAAACATGCTCAATAAAAATGTATATTACAAGAGACTAAAGATAAGCAGGGTCAATATGCATGCATGGTAATATTTACAACTGATCCCGAGCATTAATCTTACGGTCAAATATACGGACAAAGTATTGCACAAGTGTCAAAAAGGTTCAGAAAAACACCCTGATCACTCACCCATTTAAAAACATAAACAACAACTATTACTTCTATCTTTTATTGGACAGAGGGATA
Organism: Mytilus edulis; assembly: GCA_019925275.1. Lineage (NCBI taxonomy): Eukaryota > Metazoa > Mollusca > Bivalvia > Mytilida > Mytilidae > Mytilus > Mytilus edulis. Next base: position 77,772,750 of record CM034354.1, on the reverse strand, counting down.
TTCATGATACATTTTGTGACAAGTTTTCCCATACTATACTATTTCCATTTAATTAAAAGATCTATCGATAACAAATACCTTAACGTTACAACTCACTACAGTCAAGCTGCTGATTTAATATGATTTTTGACGAAGTTCTTTCAACAAATTAAAGATTCAACGTATCGACAAACAGAAATTGAGTTTCTGGTAGATTCGAAATTTCCCTACACGTTTCCACTCACCACTGCCAAACGAGAACGTGAGAAAGAAATATTCGTCTGACGATCGGACAGGAGGACGAAACGACCAATTGATGGCAATTTAGCCCCCACTGTTAAAGTCGTGATATAATTATATTTTAAAATATTTATTTAACAGATATATATGTAATGATTCATGAGAAATCATTCAATAAATATGGAAATAGTAGTATACCGCTGTTCGAAAGTCATTAATCGATTGAGAGAAAACAAATCTGGTTTACAAACTAAAACTGAAGTAAACACATTAACTATAAGAGAAAAACAACGAAACAGCAGAAACACTGAAGTGCAACAAAACATATAAACGACAATGCAACGCACACAGATAAGATAACAACTGCCATTTTCCTGACTTTGGTACAGGACATTTTAAGAAAGAAAAATAGTGGGATAACCTGGTTTTGCGGCTAGCCAAATCTCTTGCTTTTATGACAACGTTAAATAAAACTTTAAAATGACAACATTAAATTACAGAACTACAATACAAATAAGTGCAAGAACAAAAAGTAATAATTTAATTTTGGATGTAACGCGTCTTCTGATTGGCTGACGTTATTTTGTTATGAGCCCATAGACATAATTCAGTCATGTGACCGTGACGTCATCAACGTTTTTTCATGGTTTTCTACGGTTTTAAATGGAATTGAGGATTAAATTATAAGAAATGACTGTAATATTTTTTCTGTCTATTCGAAATAACATAAAAAATGTGGTGCACACTGTTAAATAACCCGCTACGCGCGTTATTCAGTGTACACCAAATTTTTAATGTTATTTCTTCATAGACAGAAATAATATTACAGTCATTCCTTAAATAGAAATACACAAATAAACATTACAATAGAACATTTCGACATGCTTATAGTTATCAAAGGTACCAGGCTTATAATTTAGTACACCATGCGTGTGTTGCGTCTACATAAGAATCAGCATGGACGCTCGAATTAAAATAGTAAAGAGAGCCAAACAAGTACAAAGTTGAAGAGCATTGATTATCCAAACTTCTTAAAAGTGGTGCCAAATCCGGCTAAGGTTATCTATGTCTTTGATAAGAAAATCCTTAGTATATAAAATAATTCTCACTTTTGCAAAATGTAAAGTTATAAAAATGACCATATAATTGATGTTCATGTCAACATCGAAGTGGTGACTTACGACAGAATAAAGACAAACACGTAAAACAAAAAACGAAAGCACATAAAAAAGTATAAAATAACCTTGCATTGTCAGCTACAGAATAACGCTACGCTACAAAATGACGTCACAGGTAAAAGTGACGTCACGATAATTTTCGAAAAATTTGATATAGTTCAAAATCAGGTTTGTATTTATGGTATTAATTGTATAATACACAATTACAATTTAATTAATAAAGAATTGTGTCAGCAACCAGATAGTTTTTTTAAGTTTTGAATGTATTCTGCTTCATACGAGTACAAAAACAAATCGGCCAGTAACGGTGAACAATTAATACACATTGGAGTACCGAGTGTGTGTTGAAATATCAACCCTCCAACTCAAGTAAACAAGAAATTTGTATCGCGATAACCTTTTTTTATAGAAAAAGCCCTGTTTAATGAGATGGTGAAGTCGATTTTCCAATTGAGCATGGGGAATAGTAGCTTAAGTGTAAAGCGTGAAAAAATCAAAGGTCTTAATGTTGCAGATATTGTGATCTAAGTACATACTAACAGCAGGAAAACATACCCTCGGGGTACACAAACCAGACTGTTGGCAAACTATCCAATCACTGAGAAGTACTACAATCAAATATAAAGTATCACACAAACAGTGATCAGAAAGATGTGTCAACTAAATATTTCTGAACATGAAAAAAGTAAATCACAAAAATACTGAACTCCGAGGGAAGACTCAAGTACGGTAGATTATACAGAAGAAAAACAGCGATACTTGTTGACAGAACATTTCTTTCTGAAACTGACTTTATCTTCAGTGTTGATTCAAGTATTTGAAGACCAATCGTTCTATTTATGTGTTTAAATCTTAAATGGTTTTGGGTCAAAACTCAAGTACGGTAGATGATACAGAAAAAAAACCAGCGATAACTCGTTGACAGGAAGTTTATTTCCGAAACTGACTTTATTTTCAGTGTTGATTAAAGTATTTGAAGACCAATTATTTTTATTTTTAAAAGTGTTTATATCTTAATTTTTTATTGGTTTGAACTCAAGTACGGTAGATGGGAAAAAAAAGTTTTTTTAATCTTAGCCGCTCTGTGTTTTATAACATTTGTGATCACATGATATAAAATTTGAACTGGTGAAGTCTTATTATTTGGACTATAATGTGTTTTTTATGCTTGAGATGTGTTTTGTTTGGTTACCAGTTTTTTTTTTTCAAACTGAAGGTTCATCTGAACACCTATACTTGTATGTCAAAGTTAAAATTGGATATATCAGAGTAAGCAGGGTTAGAAATATTTTTGATAATATTTTCTTTTTCTCTTCTCAACGAGGCCGACTGTTATTGTTTTATACCTTAATGAGTTTAGGTGAATAAGTCCCCTTTGACATTACAATACCATGACAGTTGTAAGAAGGTAGAGAAAGAAATGTCTGAACTGAACTCGCTGATAGAAAATAACGACGAAAGTTATAATCTCTCCAACGCCAGCTTCCAGGATACTAACCCTAACTCTCAATCTGAAGACCTGACCAACAATTTTACATCAGATTCCACAGCCACTTACGTCAGAGATCCAAGCACAGGTCACGTCACCACTATCAAGCCAGACAAAGAAGGACTTTACTTTTTTGCAGCTTATCAGGTTATTTTTTTATTATTCCTGTCTTTTCCCCTACTGTGGATTCATGTTAAATAGTGGGCTACCTATTTTTTTTTTTCAATTTGGGGGTTAAGGTTAACCACAAACTTAAATGTTCAGCAAAATTAAATTTTTGCTATTGGCTGGTATGCAGATTTTGGCAAAAATATGTAATTAGATTTCTTCGAGATTTTTTTCCTCAATCTTAGAAAATTCGTAACCTATTTTACCCATGATTAATTAGAAAGTCACCATTTATAAAGAATTAACTACACATTAAAAATGTCCTCTCTCAGGATAAATATCATCGTGCTGTCATACTGACAAATATAGGTAGAAAAAAATATGCATTAATTTTTTTTGACATCTCATTAAACTCTTGATGGAGTCTAGCCCACGTATTTTGTAACACTATACCACTTTGGGACCTCATTGATAGCTTGAAACAAAAAGTCAATCAAATCCTCTGACAAGGACAGGTAAAATTTATTAATTTATCAACATTTACCAGGATAGATTTGGTTTTTAGCTCACCTGACCTGAAAGGTTTAGTGAGCTTTTTTATCACTTGGCGTCTGTCGTCCGTCGTCCGTCGTCATTATCGTCGTCTGTTAACTTTTACAAAAATCTTCTTTTCTGAAACTTATGGCCGAAATTTAAATTTAACCAAACTTGCCCACAATCATTACTAGGGTATCTAGTTATCTAGTTTTTAAAAAAATGTGTTCAATAACCCCGCCTGCAAACCAACATGGACTAACAATAGAACATAGTGGTGAAATGAAGTTGTTGACTTACATCTCTTAAACTAAAGCATTTGGAGCAAATCTGACATGAGGTACAAATGTTAATCAGGTTAAGATCTATCCGTTCTTAAATTTTCAGACCAATCCAACAACTCATTGTTGGGTTACTGTCGCTGAGTTAGTATTTTTTCGGAAATTTAGAAGTTTTTTATTATTATCTCAGATATCATTATAGTATCTAATATTATTAATTATGAATTGATCTTTATTATACATGATTTACAAAGCATCAGTAAATACAGGTGAGCGACACAGGCCCTTCATGGCCTCTAGTTTTAATTTACTACTGTCTCTTAATCTTGACATAAATAATCAAAAATACAAACGAACTAGGGAAATTTCTTCTATTTAAACGATCATTTTCAAAATTTCATCGCCATTACGTCATGATAATATCTATTGATTTATCATTGTTGTTGTAATTTAGAGAAAGGTATCGTTTTTTGCTTTTGATAGCTTAAAAACTGGTTTTGCAACAACCAAACATTTAAAGAAAGTTTGCTCCAATTTAATCATTCTTATTGTAAATTAGTGTATCTTTGTCAAATGAAAAAAAAAACATTTCTTTCTTTTCATAACTTGTAGTAAGTCACACCTCAGATTTCCTTTCAAACATTGAGGACATATATGACGGTAACACAAGTGAATAGTTCTAAGTAGTGATTTATATCTTTTTTTCTTTCCTTTAGATCTTCAAAATATTAAGTCTTTTACTCTTAACTCTGAATATTTGAACTAACCTTGTAATCCTTTTTTATCCTCTTGAAATTGATTATTTGGTATGATTGAAAATTCCAAATCTATCATTGTATAGACCACACTCAGTCTGAAAGGATTAAAAAAAAAGCTTGTTTTAATGTATTTAGACTTTTAGGGCTCACGATACAGTTTTGATCCCATATTGAACTTTGGATGAAAATTTGCATATAGGCTATTTTTAACCTGATTAAATCAAATATGTAATAAAAAATATACCATCATATGTTACTTTTTGTGTAAATGAAACGAAGTTTCAGATATTTGTTCAAAATTTAGATTTGTTTACGTATTTTTCCTTTCAAAAGAGTTACAATTTGTTTTTGTTAAAAAGATAAAAACAACCTTTTTTATTTAATTATTTGTAATATCTATCTATATAAGTATGTAATAAATTTGTGCATTTGTTCTAAGAAATAACAAATTTTTAGTTTGCAACGCGTCCTGTTACCAATTCAAATTCAGGAATATGATGGGTGCTACACAAGTGACACAAATAGAAACTTATCAAAATATGTTAAAAAGTTAGAAGCTGGCGTTGAAATTCGTGACTTTTAACGTCACACTGGCTACTATACTCAACCTTGATACAGCTCTGGATTAGGATTAGGATTGTGATTAAATATTAGTCACTAAAGGTTTCTGAAACAGAATAAATGAATTAATTGGACAGTTAGCTATTATGGTCCAATATCCATAATCTCATTTCATGGTTAGATGTGGAATATCAAAAAAAAACAATTTCATAACAAGTATTATTCCAATTCTAACTTAATGTTGTGTTGATAAACTAATCATTTGATTGGGGGATGGGGTGTATTTCTTAAGTACTTTCCGTTTTAAATTTTCCTCGGAGTTCCGTTTTTTTGTTATTTTACCTTTTTATAGAATGACTGTTATATCTTTGATTACATTTTCACCATAACTGTATTGTATATAGGACGAGAAGTCTTTAAAGAGATATCACTTTTTCATATTTCCTTTTTTAGAAAATATCCCATAATTTAGAAGTATCTAGATTTTTATGGTTATGAACAGTTATGACTTTTATTTGGCAACATTCGTTAATGATCAAAAAAATATTATTTGAAATGTAAGTATTTGATATTGTTCCCGATTGATATATCCTTATTTCTGGTTATGCATGGATAAAGAAGAAATGTTTAAAAATCATGCTAGCACGTTTTGCTTCAATAATCTGTGGTGGTTAAATTTTCCATGAAGAAAATCAACGCTTATCCAGAACTTTTGAGTCACCTTTCAATTTGAAAAAATTCTGTTTTTGGCTGTTAATTTCAATAAATAGGGATTTTAAAAACAGTTTGAACAGGCCTGAACAGTTATAAATTTTATAAAAGGAGTTAAATCTGAACAATGATAAAAACACTGAAAATGACGAAATCATTTTTTATATTCGATTAATTCTGTATTATAAGGACCATCTAGTGGACAGACTATCAAAAAACAATTACAATTTGGGGAAATGTGGTTTTGATAATCACCCGTTGTTATTTGATACTAATATTTTAAAACAAAATGTTTAAGTTTTCATATGAGTAAACATGATAAATGGTATGACCATAAACGAACGGTGTACGGTGACCTATGATTGTTAATTTATGTGTCATTTAGGTATCTTGTGGAGAGTTGTCTCATTGGCAATCATACCACATCTTCATATCATGTTACATTTCACTTACTCATGATGGAAATATATATATATTTTATATATGCTTTGTATGGCATGTTGTCTTTTGAGAATCTTACTTAAATATATCAAGGTTAAGTTGCAAAATTGGATATATAAAGTTATCCATGGTTTATTATTCAAACTAGCAAGTTAATGTATTTTTTAGCATTCTGTCTAATTAACAAAATGGATGACCAATGAAAATCATGGGTCAAATTATATGCTATACATGAAAGTATATAACGGTAATTAAAAAGTTATATTCAAAACATATTTGCAGGTTTATAAATCTGGGGCCAGTATCGGAAACATATCTTATGATGGTTTACGACATATCTTAATCCGGAGTGGTTTTCACAAAGTGGTCCTCCCCCCCTTTTTTTCACATCCCTCCTATCTCACTATCCCCACTTACATCACTTGTGCCTTCTTTCTCTGTTTTCCAGCAATAGAGCAGGCTCAATAGCGAAATTGTCATATATGTGGATCCCAACTTTATTTCCTAACATATTTTAATTGATACAAACATTTTCATCAATCCATTGCATTTTTTCACTTAAATTGAAATTTTATAATTTTGATTAGATGCAAAATGCAGTTTTATTGATTTATACTTTCGGTACTCTAAAAATAGAGTTTACGATGATACTTCATTCAGATTCGCTCTAACGCTTTATTTTTAAATCAGCCATTTTGAAAATCATTTGTGTTGTAAATTTAGTGCTTTTCTCTCCGCGTTTTATCATGGTTGGTAATACTAAACTGCATGTGCTAAATGATATTTATTTATCAGATTATATCATTGAATAAGAACTCATTTGAGCAAGAAATACAGAATCATGTATTGGTATGCACCCGAAACAAATGTATTATATATTTTCATTTAGACAAATATTTGATCATACTTCGATCCAAATTTTGTGAAAAATCATAGATTAACGCTGTGGAGTAAAATGATACAACATATATCTCTTCTTGGTGGAGGTAATGGTGTAAAATCAAGATTAGAAAATAAGAAAATTAGCTAGGAGTAACGAACCTTATTTACATTTCTCCATAACTATTTTTGTGAACACAACCATAAATCCTATGAAAACCAATTGAAAATATCTTGAAAATGTTGTTGTACTATGTTAATTTTCTGTACTGTATGTTTCTTCATTCTTCATTGGCTAGAAGTAAAGGGGAGTCTTGAGATCTCACCAAACATGTTTCATCTTGCCGGATTTTGGCGCATGTCCCTTGCCAGGAGTCTTTGGCTTTTGTTTGTCTTGTATGTTTGTTTAATTTAGGTCATTTATAGGTTTGGGAATTTGATGCGATGTCCATTTTCACAGAAGTATTACACAATTTTATTTATGTGCCTTCTGAGGACCACCTCTAAGTGCTAGATTTTCTCGCAGCGTTGAAGACTCATTAGCAACCTTCGGCTGTTGTCTGCTCTTTTAGTCGAATTGTTGTGTCTTTGACATATTCCAATCTAAATTTTATTGATAAATATACCGTAAATTGAGAAATTTCGCTTCGGGTATTTTGGCGGTCTTCTCTCGAAAAGCATGTGTTTTATTTTGGTGTGTGTAAAATAAAAAAAAAATAAGTTATTTTGTAATGAATGGATCAAATAGCTGCCGATATTTGGTTATTGTAGGAGAAAAAACATTGCAGTTTTAATTTTTTTTTTAAAGTGCTGAAAGATGCATAAGCTGTCTCATCCAGGTTCACTGATTTGACTCAAATTCTTTTATTTGATTTATACCAAACTGAAACGTATATCCAAATTGCAGAGTTGAAAATAAACTATTTACCACTGCATGCACTTGATAACCCATAACCGGATTGCATGTGTATATTAGTCAGGACGCTATTTAATTAACCACCGAAATGTAAATCACCGATCCCTCTTTGTCTCTTACTTTAAGATGTAAATTTCCTGTTAACCTAATTAATGATTTGTTTAACATATTGATAGTATACCTGACTTTTAAAACATCATCCGCTATATCTTTTTTTTAAAACACCGACTATAATCAAAAATACTCATCTAATTCGTGTTGCGGTACACTCAACAACTAAATCCTTCTAATTTGCACTACCAAACCATGTAGCACGCATCACTTCCTGTAAACAACCTCCAGCTGCAGCCAATTTAAAATTCAACTTCTTGGATAAATCCATCAGCTGAGAAACCTTTTTTCGAGATTGGATTTGCAATGCTCGTTTACTTCGAACTTTATTTGGCCTTTTATATATTTGGATTTGAGTGTCACTGATGTGTCTTTTGTAGACGAAGCTCGCTTCTTGCGTACACAATTCTAATCCTGGTATCTATAATGTATTTTTAACAACATCTAGGTTGATCACTAGCCCTGTAGTCAGCACTTGCATGTTGACATGAATTAACAGCAATACGGTCATAATCATACATTAAATATTTCATGTGTTTACAAAGCTTTGAAATTTTCGAATTACTAAGGATTTTCTATCCCATGAAAAGATTACTTTAACTTTAGTAGGTATAACCTTTAGAGAATATTTGGTCCACAATGCTCTTCAACTATATGTTTATACAGTAAGTAAGTAAGTAAGTAAGTAAGTAAGTAAGTAAGTAATGACTTTATTTAAAGAGGGTGACTCAATTAGCTTTCGCTAATCTACCTTGAGGCTCTCACAAAGAACAAACAGTACAAATATTACAAAGCTTTCTAACATATTATGTAAATGTACTATTCATACTAACTATAAATTGTCTGTAGAACAAGAGAAAAATAAATTCATATATATATATACATAACATACAAATCATTAGAATATTTGAGTACGTTGTTATAAATCATTTATAGTCAAGAAATCAACACATTTTTGTTTAAAACTGTCTAGGTTTTCACAACATTTTATTTCATTTGGTAGTTTATTCCAAAGTATAGATGAGCTATATGCAAAAGATTTCTTCATTGAATTTGTGTTCGGTCGTACAACAGCTAAATTATTATTTGCAGATGACCTTAGATTTCTAGTATGTAGGTTAACAATTGGACAACAGAGTTCCTTTAAGTAATCAGGTGCTTTATCGTTAAGAATTTTATGAACAAGAATAAGTTTATGATATGAAATTCTAGATTTGAAATTCAACCTCTTTAGCTCTTTAAATAAATTTATACTAGGTGTTAGTATTGGTGCATCAAGTATAATCCTTGCAGCTCTTTTCTGCATTTTAAGAATTTTTTTTAAAACCATCCTCATAGCAATTTCCCCATATTGAGCAACAAAAATCAAATATGGGCAGAATATAAGCATTATAAAACAGCTTTCTACTACTTATATCCAAAACTTTCTTAATTCTAGATAGCAGTGCGATACGAGAACTTAAGTTTTTACATACATAGTCAATTTGAAATTTCCAGTCCAATTTTTGTCAATATATACACCCAAAAGTTTCTGTATTTCAACGGGTGTGATTGGGCTATCTTGTATACATATATTCATATCATTTCCTAGCAAAGTCCGTTTCTTATTTGTTCCAATTAACATTGAAGTAGTTTTTTAAGGGATTTATAACCATTCTATTGTTCAGACACCAATTATTTATGGTGTTGGCATCGTAATTTAGTTTTCTTTCTATCTCTTCCTTATTTGTTCCATATGTATGAAGTGTTGTATCATCAGCATACATATCAATGGCTGTATGAGTGGCTTCTAAAGTCATGTCATTTATGAATAAGACAAACAAATGGGGACCTAAAATGAACCCTTGGGGAATCCCATATATACAGTGTATATCCTATGTAAGCATTAAACGAAACAGATAAAAAAAAAATTGGTAAACGCATTGTTTTATTATATCCTTATGTCAAAATAATCTTTGATATACAACTACACTTCAGTTTTGGTACATAAACCTTTTTTTTATTTCAGTTTTTGAGTTAATCATTTAATTTATTATTTTTATGTGTAGGTTATAAAACGTTTGTAATTTGTTGGTATTTGTTCGTTCATTTAACATTTCTACAAAACCCAACATAGGAAACTAGAGACTCAGCAACAAATCAAAAGGATGGGATGATCTAAGCTGCTACAATATCTTGTTAACCTGTGATCTCTCAAGTCCTTCAATCGTAAAGTGTCTAATATTGGACATCTGGACTTGCAACGTAACTGATACCTTATTTCTAATTAGCACAACGTTCAACTGTATAATTAAAAAAAATTTCAACAGGAAACATAAACGAAATTTGATTGAATTGTCTCCCTTTTGTCGAAAATAATTGAACCAGAAAAAACAGAAACATTGCAAAATCATGACTCGATTTGATATATGAAAGACATATGTAAGCATAATTAATACATTTTTTCAACAGGAAACATAAACGTAATTTGATTGAATTGTCTCCCTGTTGTCGAAAATGATTGAATAAGAAAAAAACAGAAACATTGCAAAATCATGACTCGGTTTGATATATGAAAGACATATGTAAGCATAATTAATACATTTTTTCAACAGGAAACATAAACGTAATTTGATTGAATTGTCTCCCTTTTGTCGAAAATGATTGAATAAGAAAAAACAGTAACATTGCAAAATCATGACTCGGTTTGATATATGAGAGACATATGTAAGCATAATTAATACATTTTTTCAACAGGAAACATAAACGTAATTTGATTGAATTGTCTCCCTTTTGTCGAAAATAATTGAATAAGAAAAAAACAGAAACATTGCAAAATCATGACTCGGTTTGATATATGAAAGACATATGTAAGCATAATTAACACATTTTTTCAACTGGAAACATAAGCGTAATTTGATTGAATTGTCTCCCTTTTGTCGAAAATGTTTAAGTAAGAAAAAAACAGAAACATTGCAAAATCATGTCATCGGTTTGATATATGAAAGCATAATTAATACATTTTTTCAACAGAAAACATAAACGTAATTTGATTGAATTGTCTCCCTTTTGTCGAAAATGATTGAATAAGAAAAAAACAATAGCATTGCAAAATCATGACTCGGTTTGATATATGAAAGACACATGTAAGCATAATTAAAACATTTTTTCAACAGGAAACATAAACGTAATTTGATTGAATTGTCTCCCTTTTGTCGAAAATGTTTAAGTAAGAAAAAAACAGAAACATTGCAAAATCATGACTCGGTTTGATATATGAAAGACATATGTAAGCATAATTAACACATTTTTTCAACAGGAAACATAAACGTAATTTGATTGTATTGTCTCCCTTTTGTCGAAAATAATTGAATAAGAAAAAAACAGAAACATTGCAAAATCATGACTCGGTTTGATATATGAAAGACATATGTAAGCATAATTAATACATTTTTTCAACAGGAAACATAAACGTAATTTGATTGAATTGTCTCCCTTTTGTCGAAAATGATTGAATAAGAAAAAAACAGAAACATTGCAAAATCATGACTCGGTTTGATATATGAAAGACATATGTAAGCATAATTAATACATTTTTTCAACAGGAAACATAAACGTAATTTGATTGAATTGTCTCCCTTTTGTCGAAAATGTTTAAATAAGAAAAAAACAGAAACATTGCAAAATCATGACTCGGTTTGATATATGAAAGACATATGTAAGCATAATTAATACATTTTTTCAACAGGAAACATATTCGTAATTTGATTGAATTGTCTCCCTTTTGTCGAAAATGATTGAATAAGAAAAAAACAGAAACATTGCAAAATCATGACTCCGTTTGATATATGAAAGACATATGTAAGCATAATTAATACATTTTTTCAACAGGAAACATAAACGTAATTTGATTGAATTGTCTCCCTTTTGTCGAAAATGATTGAATAAGAAAAAAACAGAAACATTGCAAAATCATGACTCGGTTTGATATATGAAAGACATATGTAAGCATAATTACTACATTTTTTCAACAGGAAACATAAACGTAATTTGATTGAATTGTCTCCCTTTTGTCGAAAATGTTTAAATAAGAAAAAAACAGAAACATTGCAAAATCATGACTCGGTTTGATATATGAAAGACATATGTAAGCATAATTAATACATTTTTTCAACAGGAAACATATTCGTAATTTGATTGAATTGTCTCCCTTTGGTCGAAAATGATTGAATAAGAAAAAATCAGAAACATTGCAAAATCATGACTCCGTTTGATATATGAAAGACACATGTAAGCATAATTAATACATTTTTTCAATAGGAAACATAAACGTAATTTGATTGAATTGTCTCCCTTTTGTCGAAAATGATTGAATAAGAAAAAAACAGAAACATTGCAAAATCCTGACTCCGTTTGATATATGAAAGACACATGTAAGCATAATTAATACATTTTTTCAACAGGAAACATAAACGTAATTTGATTGAATTGTCTCCCTGTTGTCGAAAATGATTGAATAAGAAAAAAACAGAAACATTGCAAAATCATGACTCGGTTTGATATATGAAAGACATATGTAAGCATAATTAATACATTTTTTCAACAGGAAACATATTCGTAATTTGATTGAATTGTCTCCCTTTTGTCGAAAATGATTGAATAAGAAAAAAACAGAAACATTGCAAAATCATGACTCCGTTTGATATATGAAAGACACATGTAAGCATAATTAATACATTTTTTCAACAGGAAACATAAACGTAATTTGATTGAATTGTCTCCCTTTTGTCGAAAATGATTGAATAAGAAAAAAACAGAAACATTGCAAAATCATGACTCGGTTTGATATATGAAAGATATATGTAAGCATAATTAATACATTTTTTCAACAGGAAACATAAACGTAATTTGATTGAATTGTCTCCCTTTTGTCGAAAATGATTGAATAAGAAAAAAACAGAAACATTGCAAAATCATGACTCGGTTTGATATATGAAAGACACATGTAAGCATAATTAATACATTTTTTCAACAGGAAACATAAACGTAATTTGATTGAATTGTCTCCCTTTTGTCGAAAGTGATTGAATAAGAAAAAAACAGAAACATTGCAAAATCATGACTCGGTTTGATATATGAAAGACATATGTAAGCATAATTAATACATTTTTTCAACAGGAAACATAAACGTAATTTGATTGAATTGTCTCCCTTTTGTCGAAAATGTTTAAGTAAGAAAAAAACAGAAACATTGCAAAATCATGTCATCGGTTTGATATATGTAGGACATATGTAAGCATACTAATAAAAAGTAAAAACACAAAAATACTGAACTCCGAAATTCTAAAAGGAAAGTCCCAAATCAAATGGCAAAATCAATAGTTCAAACACATCAAACGAATGGTTAACAACTGTCATATTCCTGACTTGGAACAGGCATTTTCTTATGTAGATAAATAAAAATAAAGGATATATATACGTTCTTCTCAAATATTTAGGATGTTATGGTACTAAACCCATAACAGGAGATAGTATGCTTTATTTTCATATGATGTAGACATTATTTTTAAATCGGTTGTATTGAGTTGGCATTTCAGTAACTGATAGTAGCCCTTTGTTAATTTATGTATCATTGTCACATTGCTTAGTTCTTTTGATACCTATTCTAACATTGGACTCGGACTTCATTTAGCTGAGTTTTACTATGCGTATTGCTGCATGTTTGCTTCTGCTTTATTGGCTAGATGTATAGAGGAATGTTGTGATGTCAAAAAAAATGTTTAACCCGACGCATTTTTGCGCCTGTTCCGTCAGGAACCACTGGACTCTGTTACATGTATAATCTATTATTATATTGTTTTTTGGAGAAAAAAATCATTTATATGATTTGGCGTTTGCTGTGACGTCCGTTTTCACAGTTTTGTTACAGACCAGCAAAAGCGGGATTTTCTCGCTGTGGTGAAACATATTGCTAGACTTTAGATATAAGAAGATGCGATATGAGTGTTAATGAGACAACTCTCCATCTAAGTCACAATTCATAACCATAATCGGTCAAAATACGGTCTTTGTCTCTGCTTTCTGCCATTTGGTTGGGTTGTTGTCTGGTTGACATATTCCCTTTCTCTCTTTAAACAAATATTTATCTTATTACGGAGCAATTACAGTTTGCCTTTTTTCAGTTTATTTTTCTTCAGGTTGGGAGAAAATGAAACATATTGTATGGAATATACATAGAAATATCATTACATATACCATTTGTTCCACCTGAAAAGCATCGACCTAATCAAACTAAAGATTTGAAACTTGCTTGTTGCAGCTGAATGCTTAGCAGGAATATAATTGTTACATAATGAACTTGTCGCCACTATATGTGATCACCAGATTTTTTATCTACATTTTTGTCCTTTTTAACTTTAATAGGCTCAATTATTTTTTTTAAGTTTTGTATTTTTAAATATGTTGGTCTGAAGCGTTATACTAATTGTTATGATAAACCCCTCAAAGCGCTGATGCAAGAGTTCTTATCCATACCATCGCCATCGCATCTAACGTCAAATTTTCCGATTACAAGCTGCAATGTATTTATACATTCCTCGTTAACACTCTGCATGAGCATGAGCCATACAGGTGTCCATGTTTTTTTTCGGGTCAACCTTCGTTGTTGATTGTAGATGTATGACTAGCAGGAGTCAATCAATCGGTTATCTATAAAATATGTGTGTCCGTCAGCTTCTATCAAAGTACCCTTTAGTTGTTAGTTTTCAAGTTAAAAAAACTACAATAAAAAACAGCGTTTTCGACAAATTGTGTATATAAGAAGAAAAGCTAACTATGGAACTTATTCTTTTTTATATTCAATTTCAAAACCTTTTCATCTAATCAGTATTAATGTAGATAAAATGTACTGTAAACATCCCTGTTTATTGGGTAGCACTGCTTGTTGTC
Organism: Mytilus edulis; assembly: GCA_019925275.1. NCBI lineage: Eukaryota > Metazoa > Mollusca > Bivalvia > Mytilida > Mytilidae > Mytilus > Mytilus edulis. The sequence continues at coordinate 77,757,637 of CM034354.1, read as the reverse complement.
CTTTAGATTTCGTATGCTGTTATTTCAAATGATGAATATGTCTTTAAAATCATATCAAAGAAAAGCATCTCCAAAATTGATGATGTCCTGTCCCTCAAAATTTTAATCCTGGTATATGTGATGAGTTTATATAAATTTAGTTACCAACATTTATATTAGTGATGAAATCTCTTATATTTCAATGAACTTCAGATTATGAATGCTACTGAAGGTAAAATATTCTGTATATCTTGATATTGTCCTAGATCGCAAAAGGACATGGACGACAACAAATCAATTGTATGCAAATAATATGGATTCGTGGATCAATACAGTCTATTAAATTTCCACTCAGAACACTTTCGAGAAGCGACTGTCATTAACAAAATCCTAATCCCTGAACCATTGAATGAAAAAAAAGTAGGTCAGTCAACTTATACGAGTTCGGCAAAGCTTTGTCATTGTGTATTTCAACATACATGATTAATTTTAGAAACGGCTTTGTATTGATCATGTTTATTTTGAGTTCGGCATGTAGAATTTTCTAAATATTATATTAGTTAGGCATACGATCTAGATTCAATATATAGATTTGTAGGTCATGTGTGACGTTTGTATATTAAAAGATGTAACGTACGCGTGACACTGCGTACCTGACTTACATTTAAATCTTTTTACGATATATTTGTGACAACCCGGCTAAGCAACAATAAAAAATAGATCAAGGTATTTTTATCAAAAAACGTTGTGCTATATCTTACAATTTCAACATATTTAGGAAGATTATGATTTGATATGCCTTTATTCAATTTTAATATGAAATAAGGAGATCTGGTTTTATTGGCAAAGAGACAATTATTCACCAAAGTGCAAATATAGTAAATATAAGTAATTATAACCACCCGTTCAAACTTCAACACTGACAAAAACAAATATTACCGACTTGAACCAACAACCACCACTTACTATTTTGAGACTAAATATAACAGAGTTGTTAAGAATATTACTTATTTTGAAAACAATCTGTCAATTCGAGTTTAGCAAAAGTACAAAATGCTGTAAAATATAAAAAAAAACAAATATGCAACAATTGTGAACGAAACGTCCATAATATTTACACATAACAATTGTTTGTGTGTATTTTCAATGACTCTTTGGGGAAAATATAACACTAATTTAGCATTATGATATGATTTGGTCATATAAATCAAAGTTCAGTATATATAAATTGATAATTAATACCATATGCTTCATACAAGCAGTACTGTTACCATTTGATACCTTTGCACGTATAGACCATATATTTTTTTTTCATAGCCAGTTGATTTTTAAAATCAGTCTGTTCCAATTGGACGTCTTCGAAAGGTGATATTTTATGGTCCTAAATTCAGTGACCCCCACCCATCAACTGGAACCATAATTTTCAAAATAAATATGGATTCCATTGTGAACAAGTGTCAGAATTGGACAAAACATTCAGTAGCCCTTTTCACAAAAAATCTTAAGATATATTTTACTCTTAAGAGTAATCTTAAGATTTTTAGGTTTTTCACAAAAAATCTTAAGTAAATCTTAAGAGTAAAAACTATCGTAACTTTAAGAGTGCTATTACCCACTCTTAAGTATATATTTTACACTTACGAGAAATCTTAAGAGAAATATAGGAAATTAAAATGGCTGCTATATTTCTTTTTAAAATTATAAACAGAAGAGCTTTAAGAAGAGATCACGTTTTTCGAGACCTGACCGACGACCTTGATTTGTTAAATAATGGCCATTCAATTGCACGGTATCGTTTCTCAAAGCAGTCTATTTGGATTTAACAGACACGCTCAGAGATGCCTTTAAAAGAACTCCCAACAAATCAAAGGCAATCCCTCCTTATATTCAAGAAGTATAACAACACAAATCAAACTTTTAAATGTGCAAATTTGGTGCTCTCTATCACGTCCGCTATGAAGTGAAACATTGCAAATTATGTTACGCCAATCCCGAACACTTACACACAAGCATGACCCAAGGTTGTACATATATTAAGAACGTTTAAGATCAATAAACCTATTTTCCAAAGCCTAAAATTTGTCAGTTTGATTATTGTGCACACAGTTTCAGAAATGGTCACATTTGGAATGAGATATGAGGGTACTCGGATAAAGGGGGAATTGTACGATGACCTGTTTTCAACCTAACTTTAATATTCAATCCACTTCAACTGCACATCTGCATACAAATGATTTCATGTTCGGGTTTTATCAATTAGAACAACAGTGCATGCTTTTCCGACTTAGAAATGTAGTAGATGCTTTCAAAGCCGGACATGTAATTTATTATTACAAATTTAATACAATGTTACTGTTTCAGTCATGTTTTAAAGGTAATACATTGCTTCTTAAATGTTTGTTTACAATTAAAAGACAAAATGGGTTTCATGAAAACATTTGGTTTTCTGCATATCTTACATTAATTTCCATGCATATACAACTAATACAAGGTACATTATATATGTACGTCCCATGTCTTTGCTTCAGTAGAGCTGCAGAATAATTTGTCAAAAATAGGGTCAGACATGTTGGTGACGAGTGAAAATTACAATAATAATCGACAACATTAAAAAAAACAGATAGAAAACCTATAATAAATCATCTAAAATTTAACAAAGCTTCCACTGACTAAAGTTTCTTTTTTTCAATAAATATTATTATAGAACGATATATATATACTGTTTCATCATAGGAACATATTAAAAAAAAAGGCAAAAGATGCAAACGGGTCAATTAAGCTCAAAGGTCGAAAACAAAACAATAATACTGTAACGAGTAATAAAAAAAATCACAGGTCTCCACTTACCCCAACATAAAAAAAACTTAAAAACTAATCATAAGCAACACCCCTCTCCCCCCCCCCCAAAACAAAACCACGGGTGATCTCAGGTGCTTGTTTTTAAGCAATGATGGCTTTCATTATACTGCATGCATTGAAGGCCTATTGGTGACCTTCTGCTGTTGTCTGTTCTATGGTCGAGTTGTTGTCTCTTTCACACATTCCCTATTTCCATTCTCAATTTCTTTTTAGTATGTATAGTTGTTTTATCAAATTTCACGCTAAATCAACACATTTTTTTTTTTAAGTATATGGATTTTGTCCAGTGTCCCATCGTGATACATGATCATTCACGGCGCAGGTATATATATGATTTATCCGTTTAAATCAATGTTTCCATTCACGTTAGCTTTCGCAATTTCCAGTGCTGAGTACACTACTTTCAATATCCCGTGTACAAATTGTTAATCACATACAGTCATACAGATGTTCAATCCGTCCAAGCAAATATATCCTAAGTTGACAAAATCTTTGAAAAATCTCGCAAGTTGCAGGGCGTAATTTCTGCGACAGTTATGTTCTGAATAGGCAGTGGCTATTTTGCCGGAACCTAGGCCTCTTAGGGGCTATTTTGCCGGCTCCGGCAAAATAGTGATTACATAGAGTTTTGCTATTTTGCCGGTCTTAATTAAGATTTTAATAGAAGTATAGACATTAAGAATTAAAAAAAAAAATAGAAACATCTATACCAAAATGTCTTCTTTAAAAAATTATCTAAATTGATATTCTTTACTTTTAGAATAAGTAGTCTCTTAAAATGTGTATTTTTTAAATATCTAAAAAGAAAAGCATCAACATTAAAATTGATACTACATGTAGTACTTTTTTCTTTGATAGGAAGACTAAAATAGTAACACACAATAACTTCAAACTGCTTGACGAGCGTTACAAAACCAGTGCCTTGCTTTTTTTGAAATTTTCTGTCGAGTCTAGCTGCAGACATGAACTAAACACACCACTTGTTTCTTTTGCATCTGCATCACTTTTGCAGACTGAAATTCATAATTCACTTGCCCTAAAAATGTATAAAGCAACTGCAAAAAATAACTCTAAATCCTATTGATATTAAAATGTATTTAAAACCATTCAAGAGAGAATCAACGATATACCTTCTAGAAGCAAGAGACTGACATAAATCAAACTAAACAAATTAAACTTTTTTAATATACTATATAAACCTAGTAGAAGACCCTCGTATGTTGATCAATGCAAATCCAAATGTGATACAGTAGATCAACATTATGTAGATTAAGGTTAAGTGCTCATACTTTATCTATTGAAAGAGGGCGATATATAAAAATACCAAAGCAGAGAAGGGTATGTCTTTGCTGCAACAATGGAGACATTGAAGATGAACTACACATTCTTTTAAAATGTTCATCCTATTACTATGTGAGAGATAACCTCATAAAAAGGTTAAATAATGTTCTATTGATCAACAAATTACCTTCTTTATCATATTCTTGATTTCTGTAATAATGTATTACGATTCTCTTTTATTTTTATATAATTTCTCTCATAATTATCCACTGTCACTTCTTCATTGTATATATTTCGGACCATATGAGTATTTGGACCGTACGCGTATGATCATGACCATATGCATAATTTTTTTATACTCATATGGTCCGACCACACCCGTATGGTCAGACCGTCCGCGTATGGTCAGACCATATGAGTATTATACTCGTTTGGTTATTAACGGCCCGGACCATATGAGTATTTCGACCATATATGTATTTTTTTTCAAATATGCAATAAAAAAAATTAAATAATACAATAAACTGTATCTTAAAAATGATGGGTACATATAAAAAATGTATTAATTTTACAATTCACAGGCTGCATAAACATTAAATATAGATGCCACAGTCAGCTGATCTTAGTTTTCATCGCTAATTGTATTCTTGCATGTATGCTTAAAATGACATTTACTTCCACACGATACCATAGCTTTTTTGCATTTGCACGTCTTGTTTGTTCATGAACCTTTTTCGTTATACCACCTTTTATTTGCCGCAGTAACAAGCTAACACATTTATAATATTGTTTTCCGGTTTACCCACTCATTACATATTTAATCGTACATCGGAATTTGCCGGTGGTGTACTACATATTGATGCAGCGTGTAATATATATTATATATATTGTTTTCTTTTTCGTAGGTTTTGACAACATTGTATTGTAATTTGAGAATATTGGCAAAGGGGTGACTATAAGTGATAATCGGAAGTCGTCATTGCGCATGTGAAACGAAAGTGAAACAAGGTTGCTATGCAATTGTTTATCTTACGATTAGTCGTAAGTTTTTACTTAAGATAAAAACTTAAGAATACTCTTAAGATAAAAAATAATCTTACGACCGCCTTTGTGAAAATGACTTAAGATTTCTCTTACGATACTCGTAAGATTAAATCTTAAGATTTCTCTTAAGATTTTTTGTGAAAATGGCTACAGGTGTCTGATAAATTGTCGCATTCATAGGTTTAAAACCTATGTATTTGATCGACAAAAGTTCGTTTGTAGAGACAAATAGGTTGTCAAATGCCAATAATCTCATCATGATAAGTATGTTGTTGTTCCTGCGAACAAAGTTTCAAATATTATTGTCTTTGTATGTATAAAATCGTACTACTACAGGTATCTTGCAAAACATTAGTTATTAATGAACACTGCGGTTATCCAAAATACAAAAACATGTCATTTGACAAGGATTAGATTTTTTGGTGATTTATGCGTCCTTCATGGCATCAATGAACATTTTTTTTTTCATTTAAGTCGAAGTTCCTTCAGACACTTGTCAAAAACATTCGATCAGAGAAGTCAGATCATTTAATTTCACACTCAGATATATTGATGATGTGATTTCCATTAACAAATTTGGTTCCAGTAGTCTATCCTCCAGAACAACAAATTAAAGAAACCGACACGGCTTACAGCTGCCACAAAAATTTTGTAAATCGTCTCTGGTGTCTGAGCAGAATTTTGATGAACCAGGGGTATGTCAAAGAACATTGAACGTTAAGATGTCTGCATGTTGGTTTATATTTTCTTATAATGTCATTAAACCGATGATAAATTTTAGTAAATGATTTGACAAGTTTAGATACCGAAATCCCGGTTGTAATGAACTTTCGGTATTACAGCGATTTCTTTCGTTTTGATACGATACGGTGTCAAACAACACAAGTTTCGATATATAAACAAAATAAGATGGTAACAAGGGAACGTCACCATCTAAAAAATGATAATTAAAAATTGAAAATGAAAAATTGTCCCTTTTATCATGAATTAATATAAATATCAAGAATCAGAAAACTGCAGTGTCCATTGTTAGTATTAGCTTTTAAATTATTTAAAGTCAGTTCTTAATAAATCTCTTAATTTACATACTGAAGTTTGCCAATATATCTTCTAAATATCTAAAAGTGTTTAATCAGATGTGTGACTTTTTCTTTATAAGATTATGAGGCAGAAAAACTTAAAACTTCGAAAAGATTCGAAATCATAAGGTTTAAATGATAAAGAAATATACTTTCATTATTCAAAACTAATAGACTGAAAATCCGTATTAGATAATAAATGTTATAGTTTGTAAACATTCGTGGCGGAAGATTTGTTAAGGTAATGCGTCAAGACTTAAAATAAAGCAGACGAAATATAGAATAAAGATATAACACTTGATCTAATTATCTGAACAAAAGGTTCATTTATACAGTGCATACATTCTAAATTATACTATTGTACTGATACAATATTTAAAGCTATGCACTCACTAATATATTGAATTATGAAATGTTACCACGAATGTAAATGTAGATACACATAGCAATTTCAAGAAGACCATTGTTCTATTTAAGAGATTGAGTTCCATATAAACAAGAGGTGTGGATGCCATAAAATCAAGTTAAACCCACCATCTATTCTAAAAATGTCTTGCACCAAGTCAGGAGTAGTGTTGTTGTTAATAAATAGACCTAACAATAACATTTATAAAACGACGGCCTTTATTTCGAGCGTCACTGATTAGTGTTTTGTAAACGAAAGGCGGGTCTTGTGCAAATATAAAATTAAAATCCTGGTATTTATGATGAGTGTATTTACTACCCAAATTTGAGCGTGGAGATACTTTATTTCAGATATCGTATTGAAGATACTGTCCTCGTGCATGATACTCTCCACACCTGTATGATCATATCTCTTAAATTCAATACGCCAAAAATGACAGTCTGCATTATAAAATAGTTTTACATCAAAAACTGAATACCACCAATTTGTAAAATCTCTCGAAAATTGTTATTTATTCTCAGTGGACATGGTACGAAAACGAATATCGAAGGCACAAAGATGACATATTGCAGTCATGTGGTCAAAAGAATTGTCATTCTAATACATTTAATGTCAGATGATTTCTCAATATAGAGAAATTGGTAGTATATATTCTTCTGTAGGCTAAATATTCTAAATCTACCACTTTGTTTAATAAAAATCTAAACGAAACAGTTGTGTGTGAAATTAGTACTTCGTCATTCTGTTTTAAAAGTTGACGTTTAATGCAATAATGACCATCGTTGAACGATGCTTGTAAATGGTGTTTGTGTTCTCCCTCATTTTTTTACATCTAATGTATAGCAATTTGTAAGCCTTTGGGATATTCTCAAGCGAACATTTAATTTTCCTTATTCGTTTGATGTGTTTGAGCTTTAAATCTATGTCAATTAGAAGACAACTTTCTGTTTTGAGTTATTACAAGCACTGTAAGTCTGTCAATCTGTTTATAAACTGTACATCTGTAAAGCTGTATATCAACTGTACATCTATAAAGTTGTATATAAACTGAACATCTGTAATACTGTATATAAACTGTACATCTGTAAAGCTGTATATCAACTGTACATCTATAAAGTTGTATATAAACTGAACATCTGTAATACTGTATATAAACTGTACATCTGTAAAGCTGTATATAAACTGTACATCTATAAAGCTGTTTATAACCTGTACATCTGTAAAGCTGTATACAAACTGTACATCTGTAAAGCTGTATACAAACTGTACATCTGTAAAGCTGTATACAAACTGTACATCTGTAAAGCTGTATATAAACTGCACATCTGTAAAGCTGTATATAATCTGTACATCTGTAAAGCTGTATATAAACAGTATATCGGCTTACTAACACAAAGGTTCCTGGTTCGATTCCCATTCCGGGATGAAAATTTCAGGGACTGAATTTTCTGCTCTCCCTTGACACAATTTGCGGGTATGGTCTTGAGGAAACGATGATAGTCCGTCGGAAGGAGACAATAAATGGCTGCCCCGTGTTAGGAGAGAGCCATATCTCTTGCACGTTAAAGACACCCTTGTAGATTTCGAAAAAGAGCAGGCTAATGCCGTTACAAGGCAGCACTCGCACCCGCAAAATAGAAAGGGATTAATATAAGTTGCAAAACTTGTTTCCCAATCCACTATAAATAAATATGTTTAAACCAACGGTGTATCTGTTAATCTGTATATAAACTTTACATTTTTTAGATGTATATAAACTGTACGTCTGTAATACTATATATAGATTTTACATCTGTATAGCTGTATATAATCTGTACATCTATAAAGCTTTATACAAACTGTACATCTGTAAAGCTGTATACAAACTGTACATCTGTAAAGCTGTATACAAACTGTACATCTGTAAAGCTGTATACAAACTGTACATCTGTAAAGCTGTATACAAACTGTACATCTGTAAAGCTGTATACAAACTGTACATCTGTAAAGCTGTATACAAACTGTACATCTGTGAAGCTGTATACAAACTGTACATCTGTGAAGCTGTATACAAACTGTACATCTGTGAAGCTGTATACAAACTGTACATCTGTGAAGCTGTATATAAACTGTACATCTGTAAAGCTGTATATAAACTGCACATTTATAAAGCTGTATATAAACTGAACATCTATAATACTGTATATAAACAGTATATCGGCTTACTAACACAAAGGTTCCTGGTTCGATTCCCATTCCGGGATGAAAATTTCAGGGACTGAATTTTCTGCTCTCCCTTGACACAATTTGCGGGTATGGTCTTGAGGAAACGATGATAGTCCGTCGGAAGGAGACAATAAATGGCTGCCCCGTGTTAGGAGAGAGCCATATCTCTTGCACGTTAAAGACACCCTTGTAGATTTCGAAAAAGAGCAGGCTAATGCCGTTACAAGGCAGCACTCGCACCCGCAAAATAGAAAGGGATTAATATAAGTTGCAAAACTTGTTTCCCAATCCACTATAAATAAATATGTTTAAACCAACGGTGTATCTGTTAATCTGTATATAAACTTTACATTTTTTAGATGTATATAAACTGTACGTCTGTAATACTATATATAGATTTTACATCTGTATAGCTGTATATAATCTGTACATCTGTAAAGCTGTATATAAAATGTACATCTATAAAGCTGTATACAAACTGTACATCTGTAAAGCTGTATACAAACTGTACATCTGTAAAGCTGTATACAAACTGTACATCTGTAAAGCTGTATACAAACTGTACATCTGTAAAGCTGTACACAAACTGTACATCTGTAAAGCTGTATACAAACTGTACATCTGTAAAGCTGTATACAAACTGTACATCTGTGAAGCTGTATACAAACTGTACATCTGTGAAGCTGTATACAAACTGTACATCTGTGAAGCTGTATATAAACTGTACATCTGTAAAGCTGTATATAAACTGCACATTTATAAAGTTGTATATAAACTGAACATCTATAATACTGTATATAAACAGTATATCGGCTTACTAACACAAAGGTTCCTGGTTCGATTCCCATTCCGGGATGAAAATTTCAGGGACTGAATTTTCGGCTCTCCCTTGACACATTTTGCGAGTATGGTCTTGAGGACACGATGATAGTCCGTCGGAAGGAGACAATAAATATGTTAATCTGTATATAAACTTTACATTTTTTAGCTGTATATAAACTGTACATCTGTACTACTATATATAAATTATACAACTGTTAAGCTGTATATAAACTGTACATCTGTAATACTGTATATAAATTGTACATATTTTAAGCTGTACATAAACTGAACATCTGCAATACTGTATATTATGTGTTATTCAGGTCTCAGACAGGGTATATACTGTGAAATTCCCGGCTTAGGGCTCATATTATATATAAACTTTAAGCAGGGAATGTCACAGTATATACCCTGTCTGAGACCTGAATAATACATATATTACGGATTACCCCTGACTTAATGTTATTTTTCAGTGCAGGTATTTGTTGACAACACATATATAAGTTGAAAAACCAAACTTGATATCTTCGGCATACGTGAAGGATTTTCTAATTTGCTGTGAACATAATTTTATCGTGTATGTAATAATTTATAATAACACTTTAAACATTAATTTTAAGTATTAAAAGTGTAAATTGCGTGATCTTGTATCAAATGTATTATTGACTGAAGCACGTCATTATTTTCCCTCTGTGAGCCTCTGACAGTCTGATAGCTTTTGACTACGTCACATAGTAATCGGTGTTATGATGACGGTTTTTTTAGGTTCCAATTGGGGATGAAAACGTCGTATATATCCCGGCAGTTTCCTGAATATATACTGACATCTCTGTGTTGTTATCCAATCACAAACCTCGACACATTTGTAATCCGTAATATAAACTGTATATCTGTTAATCTGTGTATACACTTTACATTTGTAAAGCTGTATATAAACTGTACATCTGTAATACTGTATATAAACTGTATATCTGTTAATCTGTATATAAACTTTACATCTGTAATACTATATATAAAACTGTACATTATTAAAGCTGTATATAAAATAAAGCTCTGTAAAACTGAACATAAACTGCACATTTTCAAATCTGTGCATAAGCTTAACATGAATATTCTAATACTGCATTTTGTGTGATACGATATATATTCACAGTTCATATTCAACTTTTACAGCTGTACCGTTTTTATACGCTTTGTAGATGTACAATATGTTATATACGGTGAGTGAGCTTTAGAGCTGTACAGTTGAAATACAGCTTAACAGATGTACAGGTTATATACAGCTTTACAGCTATTTAGTTTATATACAACTTTACAGCTTTACAGTTTATATACTAAGGAAATTGTTCTTTTTTATATTCAATTTCAGAAACTATGTATCTATTCAGAATTAGTGTAGATTTAAATGTGCTGTAAACGTCCCTATTTATTGGGTAGCACTGCTTGTTGTCCTTTAGATTTCGTATGTTGTCGATAAGTTAAACCTCAATGTGTTGTTATTTCAAATGATGAATATGTCTTAAAAATCATATCAAAGAAAAGCATCTCCAAAACATATATTGATGATGTCTTGTCACTCAAAATTACAATCCTGGTATATATGATGAGTTTATATAAATTAAGTTACCAACATTCATATTAGTGATGCAATATCTTATATTTCAATGAACCTCAGATTAAGAATGCTAAGTTAAAGTTTGTCTGTATATCTTAATGTTGTCCTCGATCGTAACAGGACATGGACAACAACAAATCAAATGTATGTCAATAATATTGATTCGTGAAGCAATACAGTCTGGGAATTTTCCACTCAGAACACTTTCGAGAAACGACTGTCAATAGTATTTGCTTCCTTATCATTTAACCATTGAATGAAAAAACCTATGTGAGTCATATTATACAAGTTCGGCAAATCATTGCCATTGTGTATTTCAAGATAAATTATTATTTCAAGAAAAGCCTATATATTGATCAAGTTCATCATGAGTTTGGCATGTATAATTTTCGAAATATTATTTTTATAGTAATGGAAGAGAAAAGAGGGACGAAAGATACCAAAGGGATAGTCAAACTCATAAATCTAAAACAAACTGACAACGCCATGGCTAAAAATGAAAAAGACAAACAGAAAAACAATAGTACACATGACACAACATAGATAACTAAAGAATAAACAATACGAACCCCAGAAACTATCTAGATTCAATATAGATTTCTTGGTTATGCGTGACGGTTTTACTAGATCACGATTAATCTGTTACTACAATGCATGCTTACTATACTTCTTACTGTATAGGACAATTCATTACCTGACTTACAAAATGTACATACAGTAATTCAACATCCTGATTTTTTTTAGTGGAAAATAATTTCTGAAAGCATTATTAGAAAGCAACTGGTAATTTTTGTTACGTTCTATAATCATTTTTTCAAATTAGCACCCGCACTTAAATCTGTTAAAAATGTAAAAAAAATCATATTCGGTAAACGGAGCAATGAAAATCTTAATCAGGCCATAAGAGATATGATTATGTCAAACCCTTTATAATATTTGATTTTCGTTCAATATTTTGTACCTGAATATGACACGTCTATTTATAAAGGGGAACAAGAGTTAAAAAAAACCCAGCATAAGTGAACATTTAAGTTAAACATGTTTAACAAGAAGTTACCAATTTAACTTTTGAATTGCAAACTAGTTTTAATCAATGAAGTAATGAATGATTTTTATGTTTACCCATTTAATTTATGAACAAATACATATTTGAAAAGAAAAATCTAGTATAGCGTTTTATAGTCCGTCAGTATATTTTCAATAAATCGGGTTTTTTTCTTGACAATAAAATGATAAAATGGAAGTTTGATAGTGTTGATTATTGTTAGATTTTGAATCTTTTATTTTCTAAACACTTTTGGATGTTATCTTGTATGTATTCTGTGGGTTTCTTGAAATAAAATTGAGAATGGAAATGGGGAATGTGCCAAAGAGACAACAACCCGACCATAGAAAAAACAACAGCAGAAGGTCACCAACAGGTTATTTATTATGCACTTTTGACAAGAGACTGAATATAACAGAATTGTTTTGAATAATACTTATTTTGAAAACAATACGTCATGTCGAGTTCTGCCAAAAACAATGCTGTAAAATATAAGAAAAAAAATACGCAGCAATTGTGAACAAAACATCCATTATATTAACTATAAGGATTGTTTGTGTGGATTTTCAATGATTGACTTTTTAGGGAAAGTATAGCACGAATTTAGCATTATCATATGTTTTGTTCATATTAATCAAAATTCAGTATGTATCATTATGAATTGATAATCAAAATCATATGCTTCATACAGGCATAACTGTTACCTTTGTCTGGTACTTTTGCACGTATAAACCAGTTATTCTTTTCTCACCGCCAGTTAATTTTCTAAAATGTTTAAGGTAACATCAAAGTTTTCAATTTATTTTCAAAATCAGTCTGTTCAAATTGTATTCTACAGTTACACCTAAACCATTGCACCAAAATATTTAATTGTAAGCATACATTGCAGGTCTTTGATTTCGAACAATACCTAACAAACCCTCTGACATTTAACTGTTCACATTCGCCTTATATTTACAGCCCATCTGACCAAATGCAACTGCATATCGAATACTAGTATACATTCAAAAGCCCATTTGATATTCAAAAGCTTGCAGCTGACACCTAGATTTTGTAAATCGTCTCGTGTGTCTGAGCAGAATTTTGATAGACAAGGGGCATGTTAAAGAACGTCTCGTCCTTTTGTAAAGCATTTCATGGGAAGATACCAAGACCTTGTTGATAAATATTCCGTATCAACTTCACAAATAATATGGTTTTGAATTATATATTCTAGGTAATGAAGTTATTTGTCATCTAAATAACATGTTATTGTATTCTTTCATTTGTCTGTCTAAACTATTACTTTTACTGTTTAGTTTATTTGTGGAAATATCCATTCGACGTGGTTCTGTACTAATATGTCCCGTTATTGTGGTATGGTAACATTTGATTTTATTGTCATTCGTTTTTTGATAATGTGTGATGTCTGTATGTCTTTTTGATTTTACTTTGTTGACATAGATGTTTATTCTTATAGTTATTATATTATAACACCAGTTTGACTTATGTACCCTACTTTTGAAATTTTTACCTATAATGTATGTTTGTTTTGTTCACAAATCGTTGTCTATAAATGGACTTTTATGCGATTGGCACTTAGATGTTAAGCTAGATATAAAAATAGGTTTAAACAACTATTTTCTACAACAGAAAAAAGCTGCTTCATTTCAGGAATATCCCAATTATTATCCATTCATTTCATGTGTTTGGTCTGTTGATTTGCCATTTCCTTCAGGACTTGTCGTTGATAATGTTTCCTCGGAGTTCGGTATTTTCATTATTTAACTTTTTATATCAATCATCGTATTTACTTTTGAATATATTACATTACAGTTTGTATGGTGCAATTTTTAAATTTATTGTTATTTTTTGTATTGTTAGACAGTTTTTCAGAGGATGGGTTTGTTAATGTAGTCATGTTAACAGCCAACGTATCCTTTCATTTATACAAAAAATATGCTCATTGGGGATAGTAAATGACAACCATGTTCAAATGTGAAGAAAAAATAAATTCTCCTTGTAAAATCGTGTAAGTACTATTGTTTGAAAGGGCATACATTCCTTTTTGGTAGGGTTGGTAGGACAGTAAGTGAAAATTGTTTTGAAACTTGTATAGATGATCCAAACAAATGTAAAAGATTCTAAACGAAAACGTTTAACAGTAATCAACGACCAGATCCGTTCACGTTGATTAAAATATTCATTCCCAGGTTTAAATAAAAAGAAGTGTATTTCCTTGTGTTGCATGCAAATGGAAACAACAGTTCATGACCCTGTTAAAATTGGTTTCAAAGAACATGATTATATTCAGTTGTTAGGTGTGAATAATGCCATAATGGCAAAGGCCGCTTATTAGTTTAAAAACAGAATAATGTATAAAAGATAATATAAATGAATACACCAAAGTGAAATAGGTAAGCACGAGTTGAGTTTAACACGGCACAATTTGTGGTGTGAAAATTGAATACAAATGTATAATGAACTATCTGTTAGTTACTGCAATAATCAATTTCTGTAGTACTTTATATTTGTTAATCAACTAGTATTATTGTTGCATCTCTGACACATTTCCCGTTTCCATTCTCATTTTTAATGATATAAGCACTGCACATTGCGTAAGACAAAACATACTTGTTAACCACAGCCAAGAGGACTTGAACCTCATACTCAAATATTATGAGCCCAACCGGTGACTGTTTTGTTGCATGCGTATGTTTTATGATCAGTAATCTATAACATTTTGTAATTTTAAACACTGCTTTTCTTTAAAAATAGCATTTCTGTATTATTTGCAAGCACGTACTTATTAGCTCAACTGCATTTATTATTCAAGTCAACTGCTTTTACTATTCAATTTCCCTGCATTTACTATTCCATCAAACTGCATTTACTATTCAATTCAACTGGACATATCACTTAAATATATATATTTTGTTCATTTTTTTTTATTTTATTTGAAACTATTAGTAGTTAATTTGAATTTTTCCAGTTTCAGCTGGTTGATGTATCCTTTTGCATTTCTTCTTAACGATGTCACAATCCATTACTTTTCATGATGTAAGTAGTTTATACCTTAACTATGTGTTTTTATATCTTACATTTGTATTCATTACTTTTCTAATTATAATGCTATCATCCCAATGATTCATAAAACATGAATCAATACTGTCGTCTCACAGTATTGTATCTATAATAGGTGAACCATAGGAGACAGTGTGGCCTATTTCAAATGTTTTTATCTTGTTAACAATAACCAAGTTTTTACACGAACAAATTCTATCAACTGAAGTAATGTCCTTTTAACCATCAGAACTATACATGAGAATACTATGTGTATTAGCATAGGCCATTTATAGCTTACGGCCATTAAATCATAAAATAAGAAGAGATTTTTTTCTCTTCTTTTCATTTCGATGATTTTTTTGTCTACATCTTGTACCTTGTACATGTAATTTATTTCTCAGCTAAGAAAGATATAATTAGTAGATATTTTGTCCAATTACAGTGTTTGGATATAAGTTATCCTAACAGGTGTATACACAAAAGTAAACTAGTTCCTGGGAAAAAAATATACTACCGTTTCATCTTAAAAAAGAGGATGACGGTAATCACGCATATGACATAACAAACGTATCATTGGAAAACTGGTATCTATAGCAATCTTAAAAGAATGATATTATCTTATGAAAACATAATTATGATAAAGCCCTATCAATACAGCCAGAATTTTACTTTTCTTTCATCAGAGTAAACAAAACAAAAAACACAAAAGAAGTATATTGTGGTGATTTATACAACATTAAACATTGGATACTATAGTTTTAATTAATTTGAATGAAAGGAGCAGAAGAAGTAACTAATTTTGAAAAGAAATACAAACATTCATTCAACATTTTACTAAATGACAGGCAAAACAAGCTTTAGATGGCAGTAGATTGTCAATTGTTTGCCTAATGACAGTACAGGTACTCGAGTTTGTCTATCAATGCCTGATTGTAACATTATTTTAACATTTTGTGTTCCTTTAGCTACATTATGTACTGCGTTATCCATTTACTATTGTCCTTCTTAATGATCAATTGATTATAGTTTAACCACGATGACAATTGCATAGAAAATGAATGAACTATATTGAAAATGAATGAACTATATTGAAAATGAATAAACTATATAGAATTGTGTTTAAAATGATAAACACGTTCTTTATCTAAAGAAATTATCTTATCTTTGTTACTCTGTTAAGACATCCATACAGCTTAAAATAGTGCAGCTAAATATTGGAGCTAATATGATAAGTAAAGTACCCTCAACAAATTAAAGCTGCAACTTTACTAAAAGAACTGCAAGTAAAACTTTTAAAAAATACCCTTTATAGCTGGCTAAAACAACAGTTTCAATCCACTTTCTACACAAGACAATGGCTTTTCCAAATCAGGAATATGGCAGTTGTTTTTGTTCAATGTATTTGAGCTTTTACCAGGTGTTAAATGACTTTCCGTTTTGTACTTTCCTTGGAGTTCGGTTTTTTTATTCTACATTTTGTTACACTCTTGTGAAAACATAATACAATTATAGGAACACAATAAATGCGACAACAATTGGAATACGGACACCTCTCTGTCCTCTTTCGACGACAATATTACCTTTACAATATGGAGTGCACTTTTGGTTAGGTAATATGTGGATATATGCAGCTATTTCCAGTCAAAAAA
Organism: Mytilus edulis; assembly: GCA_019925275.1. Taxonomy (NCBI): domain Eukaryota; kingdom Metazoa; phylum Mollusca; class Bivalvia; order Mytilida; family Mytilidae; genus Mytilus; species Mytilus edulis. The sequence goes on along the minus strand of CM034354.1, from coordinate 77,740,608 downwards.
ATGAAACTTTGTTACGTTGAAAAACTGTTAGTATGTTGAATATCTTTGCAAAAACTTGTTCTTGGGTTCGTATATGTTACAAAACAAAAGTTAGGTCGTTTTGGTATCTTTCATAAATGTGTGTTGGTCTATAACATGCAAGAAATTTGCGTCACTGGATGTTAAGCAAACATAAAAATAATAAAATGATCAATATTTTGGTGAAAGTTATAGAATATAGAGGCAAAACTATTGCGCCTTAAGATTCAGTGGTTGAACATGTGTCCAACATTTTGACAGGTTAAAGTGAACTATTAAAGACCAAAAATTTATTTCAAGTTACTTTTACATATGAAAATGTTACTACAAATAATATTAACATAATAACCATAGTTAAAAAGTAAAAAAGTCACTTTGTTTTATTTCGCCTCTCTTCTACACGTGTGGATGATTTTGTTCAAAAAGCATACATATATATGTATGTGCCGATCTACACTACCAGTGAAGTATTCTCAACAAGAATGTAAATCAACGAGGCACGTCTCTCGTATCGTAACCGTTAGTATTTTGTGATATTTAAACATGCTAGCAGTGAATACACAAGCTTTAGAATTCTTTAAAATAATTTTCACCTGAATGTAATATTATCAAATATTTTTCTACATCTAATTCATCTTTAGTCTGGTAAGTGTTTTATTTGTTTTAACAGAAGATTTTATATTATTTTCTACAATCAAAGTATGTAGATATATTTACAAATACTATTTTCTGCAGGATTTTTTCCGGTCTACGAATTGGGAGACCGCATGGTTTTGTTTCCGGTTTATCATTTCTAGAATTGTGCATTGTTGATGTTTTGGATTTTTCGAAAAAAGGTAAATTTAACTAACTGTTTTGTAAAATCCTACAAATCAATAATTCTTGCTTTTTACAAACATATTTCCCACATCCCACATCTCGAAAACTTGACCTATAACAAGTACCTATTGTTGTATACCTACTGAATAAATATACACAATCATACAAACGAGGTCATATTCGAATGCTGAGTAGTACTAATTGTATCTTACAAGTGAGATGGAATCGCAAATATTCAAATTAAACAGATCAGATTTAGCTATTTTTAAATGAATTAGAAATGACATCATTAATTATTCTCAAATTGGTCTACTTTTATATTTATATTTGAAGTCTATCAAGTGGTAAAGTTGAAATCCCCTCTCCTTTTCGTAAGTTTAATTGAGGCCATCACGAAATGGTTGACCGTTATGGGATATCCAGTTCACAGATGATAGCGGATATGTTTGGATGTCGTCATTAAAATCCCGTTTCATCTTCTTGAATGTGACCTTCCGAATTGACCATAAAAATATGTCATTATGCAATTTCAGGGGTATCTTGATATTTTTTCAGTTTGTATCCAGTAGCACAGTAGACATGTTATTTTTCAGACAATTTGTTATCTTACGTATTCTGTTATAAATTGATAAATTTAAGACCCACTTTTTATATCAATGTCAATCAAATTGTGTGTTTGACATTATCTTATTCATGGTGGCCATAAAAATATGTCCACCTTAGTGGCCCTATATGTCCATCATTATACCCCTGTTGCTTAATTGCACAAGGTATTAATCAAATACTTATCAAGGATAAAGGGAAATCTTGACTGCATTGAAGTATTAAAATGATAAACCTTACAGGTCATGTGTCTCAGGTAAAATGAACATATTTGTGTTTGTCAAAATTAATAACTAAAATGAAATGAAATAATAAAAACTAGTTGAACAAATAGCTTAATATTCTTTTTATTAATTGACTCATTTGTCTATTTGATATGACAGTACACCTTTTAAATATTTTTTTAATCTTTTTAAGTTATATTTTACACGAAATTTTTGGTAAGTGAAGAATAAATAAATATCATTTTCTAATATAATGCAAACTTTCATATAATGCCTGCCTTTTTCTTAAATCAAAATGGTTTATACTTAGATTATTGTAGATAGACTGATCTGCATTCAACATTGTTTCACAAATGTTTAAGATTGTCTTTATGGCTTATCATAAATAAAATTTAGGCAATTCATTATTTCTGTAATGAATAAATATATATTCCAAATATTCATTACAAAGTTTGATAATATATCTATCATGTTTATTATCATATAAACATATTGTATTTGGTTTGTGACAATAAACAAACAAACAAAAACCTAATATAATGCAAAGAAAAAACAATTCTATAAGATATAAAAACACATAGATTTTTTTTTAGGTTTCTGCCCTCAGTTCTAATTAATGACTATTTTATCTAGGAGCCAATACTTTGAACATGTTCATGTAATAGAGGTTTATTAAAAAAGAAGATGTGGTAAGCTTGCCGATGAGACAAAACTGTCCACAAGAGACCAAAATGACACCGAAATTATGAACTATAGGTCACCATACGGCCTTCAATCATGAGCCCATACCGCATTGTCAGCTATGAAAGGCCCCGATATGACAATGTAAAACAATTCAAACGAGAAAACGAATGGCCTAATTTATATTAAAAGAAATGAACAAAAAACAAATATGTAACACATTACAGGTATCGACGATTGTAGATCCATGAATGTGTACATGTATATAACATACTATTGATATTCAGTTTGCTTTTGATTTACTGATAACAAAATCAATATTTATACCAATAAAAACAATATTCAATCCTCCTATTTAATGGAACGATAAGTTTACAAGGATCATTTCTAAGTTACCAGGCACGGTTAACAACATTTCCGTAAAAATGAGGATGTGCTATCCCATTTGAAATAAGTTTTCTACAGGTACAACCAAACTTCAAAACCAAATCTTTATAACAATGGAAAACATTAGTTAAGGTTTTAAGTAATTTATGATAACTATATCCCTGGTTTAATAATTTACCAGTAATACATAGATTGGTTGAGCATATCTTTCACTTTTTGTTCTTGGGTAAGAAACGTTATTTTGATAAGGTAAAAAATTTTCAAATAGATTATCTCAAGTTGTTTTGTTAATTTTACAATTAAGGAAGGAGTTTTCTTCATTGTCCAGCAAGTGGCAGAGTTTACGTATTCTATCCTTTTTAGGAATAATATATCATCTACTATTTTCTATTTCTAAATTATTACCACTATTCCTCTAATTAGTGACACATTCGAATATACACTTTTATCAGAGTGTGTATTCTTAAGTCTCTTTTCAAAAATATTCTGACATTCTTATTTTTTTCTTAATATTCATTTTTCACCAAGCTTTAAAAGTCTTAATTCATTCAAGTCCCTGCAATTATTAACTTTATCTAAAAGGCATGGGTTGATTGAAATATTCCTCCAAATGTATACCAAGAATATGTATCATGCGAGTCCAGCACTTTTGACAATATAATGTATACAGAAAAAAAATGATGTTATTATTAGTGTCACCACTTACATGACTTAGATGAGTGTACTTTTGTCAAATTTTGGCTTTTAACTGACAGAAATTAGCCACACTGAAGATAATATATTTAATAAGTTCACAATTGTTCCAAAAAGCAAAATCACAAAAATACTGAACTCGGAGGAAAATATAATCGAAAAGTCTTAATCACATGGCAAAATCAAATGACGACACACATCAAAAACGAATGGACAAGAACTGTCATATTCCTGACTTTGTACAGGCATTTTCAGATGTAGAAAATGGTGGATTAAACCTGGTTTTAAAGCGTCAAACCTCTCACTTTGATGACAGTCTCATCAAATTCCGTTTTAATTACAATGCTGGGTGAACCAAACAGACATAATAAATTAAATAGTCAAAATATGGGTACAGCAGTCATCATCGTGTAACAATTTTAAAAAGAACAATTTAACAGAACACAAAACATCTCTCTACACACACATTCATTGATTCGCGTGTCAGAACATTTTATACGTCACACATATTTGTCGTTCAATGTATATACATACAATTTAAAAATTTCACATCGGCAACGTTAACATACAGGGTTAATAAGTCAAAAGCATGTAAGAATTAATTTCACAAATAGACCGAGATTTAAAATAGTCCAAACGTTATATATAATTTATAAGAATCCACAAATATTTCATTCCATTACGCGATTGAATAGTTTTGACGATTGTGGTTCAACGTATTTTCTAATTCATAATAGAAATATATCATAATGACATATAATAGAACAATATCATTCTGACGGGATCTTTTAAAGTACAGAGTCACGTTATATAACCAAAGAAACACAAAAAGGCGCTTATACAAAACACACCAGCAAAAAATGAAAGATAATACAAACACATTAAAACAAAAACCAAGACAATTTGTTTTCTTTAAAAAAAAAAAATTTCATAAGATTCACTTTATTCAAAGATAGGAACATTTTTCATGAAAAAAAATAAACATATATCATAGATGTTTTAAAGCTTCACTATTTCGACATTTAGTGTTTCTATAGGTTATGTTGGAAACTTGAAGTTAAATGGTTACTAAAGCTTGTACAAAGGAAGAAAATGGATGAAAATTGTATTGGCTAACCAGTGATTGGTTTTTTTTTTATTAATCTAATGTGACATTTTGTCTCAATTACTGGACAGGATAAAACTGTACTCATAAAACAAAGGAATATTCTGCGAAACTTTTGAAAAATGCAATTTTCATAAAAGACTAATAGGGAAAAATCAATCAGGATGTTCCATCTTAAGGGCTGAAGAACTGTTTGGACAGATAAGCAGAGTTTCCTTTCAGGATGAGTTAATTGTTTTTAAATTTTTATTTCTGAAGAGAAAATTTTTTCAGGTCTTTCGATTTAAGTTTCAGAGATAAAAATTCTCAAACAATGGATGTAGAGGAGAATTTGTAGTCAATTGGGTAGTCAAATACTCTATTTTAACATGTTTAATTGATAAGGTTATTTGTCGCTATTTTACGAAAATTTCCTTTGATCTGACTGACTGATCATTTCCTTTCTTATGCCAATAGAGTGATATGAAAATTTGTCGCTAAAAACTGATGATAAACAATAAAATTAACAACGCCGTACCAGCTCAAGCGAGAAAATCGATTTCGTTGAGATGATCAGAGATAAAAAATCACTCCGCAATTCTTTGCCAATCTACCCTTTAAGATTAAAGTTTAACTTGACGATCCCACATTCTTTTATTCCATTAATGACTAATTCGGTACGCTGTTACCAATGTGAATACATTATTTGACTAGTAGTAACGAAGCATAAACATTTTTTTAGGCAAGCGAAAAATAGGTACCAATAAATCAAACTGGTTAAATTATGAAAATAATATAGTAGATTTTTATCTTGACTACTTTTAAATTCAATTGTGTAACATGCACACCTTTGCTTATGACATCCGTAAGGGGTGACGACTTTTATGTATAAATGTAAATCTGTACACACAATGCGATGGGTATATTGTTTCTTACTGCTGCGAAATGGGAAATTGAGAATAAGGAAATTGCCATCATCACTTTTGACATATATTCTAGTTTAAAGTAGTCCATCTATGTCAAAATCATAAATCGATTTCTGTGTACATGTATTCGTTTTCTTAACATTATATCTTAATTATGAATCGTAGTATTTCAACATGGATATATAACTATTACTCAACAACTTAAATATCATATTACGCTGCTGCTAAAACAGACATTTTCTGTGAAAATACGAAATATTCTCAGTTGCTATATACGGAAGAATAATTAAAGTGATGAAATAAAGTCGTAAATGGAAATGGGGAATTTGTCAACGAGACAACAATCCGACCATAGAACAGACAACAGCAGAAGGTCGCCAACAGTTTCAATGCAGCGAGAAATTCCCGCACCCGGAGGCGTCCTTCAGCTGGCCCCTAAACAAATATATATATACTAGTTCAGTCATAAAGAACGCCATACTAAACTCCAAATTGTTAATCAAAGATCAGTTATTTTCACGATTATAAATGCAAACCTGTAAAAATATTTTCCAGATATTATCGGTTAATGTTGACTCTTTTCGAAGTGAAACTCCAACATTTACATACAAAATAAAACTAATGTTTTACTTGACCAAAAATGAAAAAATAAACAAGAACATGTATATGCTTGAAGAACAAAATAAAATAACTCGTAGCCTGATAATTTGTATTCACTTAATTATTATTGGTGAAATGTAAGACTAAATAAGAATACAGAATACAAAACTCATAATTTTGTTTTCTTTTTAATGTTTTGAAAACAATGACTTCGCAAAATAATCATTTCGCTTTTTCTCACAATTCTATTTAATAAGAAGTATCTCGAAGTAAACAAGTTTCTAGATTTTTTATTTTTACAATTGAAATTCTAAGTTCTAAAGCTAAACTGGACAGAGTTACAAATAACGTATGAATCATTGTATATTAACATCATGCATCATGTTACAGGGCACTATAATGGTAAAAAGAACAGCACAAAATCAAAACTAAAGAAACAGAGTGAAGGCCAATGGTAAATAATTTGCAATTGAGGAGATAAAACTTGTCTTGATCTTTGTATTACGTAAATTAATAATATACATCATATTCTATGATAAGGAAAACAAAGGAAATATAGCCGAACCATAATAATATGAATAAACTGTGCAATCGTCAAAAAAAAAAACTGAATATCAATTTCTGCCAGAAGGACACCGTATGGAGTGAACCACGTGCTGTTGTGAAATTATTTATAGCATGATTGTAATGTACTTGGCTTCATACCATTATTCAATTTCATATATTTAAACAATGCAAATAGCTTTCAAAATTGGGTAATTCTTCAGACCATTCTAGACATTAATCTAACAAAAAATACGTTATAGTATTAACGTATATTATTTTCTAAAATGATATTGATTTAGTTTGAGTAGGAAATAATCTTTCAAAACTCATGTATGTTTAGTTGTAATTTTTAAATCAGTGTTTTTCAAATCTGAAAACCCTTTTATAACATACTAGTCAGAGAATGAAGACAAACGCGAAAGTTTGAAGAAAAAAAGACAAGATAAGAATTTACCTAGTGTGCACTTCTAACACCAATTATTTGGAGTGCAATTTCAAATTTTAATTCAACATTGATAAACATTTCCTTTTTGCATTGTTTTACACTAGTCAATTTTGGGGTGCTCTTGATCATGTTTATAGCTTGCTGTTCGGTGTATATGCCAAGGCTCCTTGTTGAAGTCCGTGATTTGATATATAATTTTTTGTTCTTTTACAAATTGTGACTTGGATGGAGAGTTGTCTCATTGGCACTCATAGCACATCTCTGTATAATCATTTACGTTGCCCTTGTGTATTTTCATAAATTCTTTGTGAGCATGCTGCTTTTCATTATTTGAGTCAAGTTAAGTCAAGAAGCTCCAAAAAAAATCAAGTTTCAATGCGCCTGAAACTATTTAAGCAAAATGGTCTTCTGTCAAAAAGGCAAATATTCAATACACGAAATTACTGATATTCTCTGTGTATTCAAAAACACGTTCATACAGCGGCATTTGGTATTAATCGAACCCAAAACGACCGTGTTAATAGTCAACTATAAAACTTAAACATATTAGTTATAATTTGGGTTTTTATAATATTATATAACTGGTGGAATTCATTAATGTCTGTTACACAAGCTATTATCACAGGCATACATTACCAATTTTAATGAATTTTTGGTCATCAATGCTCCTCAACTTTTTTTTTCTTTTTTTTGGGGGGTGGGGGGGGGGCTTTATAACTATTTAAATCTGAGCGTCACTGGTGAGTCTTATGTAGACAAAACGCGCGTCTTTTTTTCTAAACAACAGCACGCAAATTGTTAGGTAACCAAGGTGCTTCGGATAAGTAATTGAGCAGTTCTTTTAAGTCTTTTGAAGCAAGACAAAAGTATAACTAAAGGTAACCCAATGCTATGGATCAGAAAACCGTTCATATAATATAATACTCTCCTGTTGAAATATATGATTAAGCGTGTAAATCATGGCAAAATCCGTATCACATGCCGTATCACCATCGACCAATATCACCCCTCGGGCCTAAAGGCCCTTGGGCTGATATTGGTGTCTCGGGATGATACGACATATGATACGGAATTTTCCATGTATTATTCTCTATATATCAATGTAAAAATCTATATATAACGTCTATCTGAATTGCTTACATTGCATATTTATCTATTGTCGGTCATATGTCAATTACCCGAAAACTCAAACATATCAAACGAATGGAAAACAACTGTCATATTCCTGAATTAATACAGGCATTTTCTTATGTAGAAAATGGTGGATTGTTTAATAGATTTTGATGTAATATATATATAAATCTAATACATTATTAATGTTCATTTGACCAACACAATCAAAATGCATATTATATGTTGCTATATATGGTATGGCAATACAGTAACCTGGACAGGACTATAAGAGATTTGCAATCCTCAATTTTTTATTCCTTTCTTTTCATATTTTGCAAAGTTTTTATTTTAAAATAACATTATATGCTTAAACATATAACAAAGCAAAAGTTTTCGTCAGTTTATGTTTAAATAGAAAATTCTTTATGATTTTGTAAAATCAATTATCATTTTGTAAATAAAAAACAAACCCTGATCATCTGAAATATTATTCGACATACTTATAAAGTACATCATGTTCTGGTTTAATAAATTGATATAATACTAGTTCACGAATATAACAATATTTTTTTTTAAATGCATATACACCACGTATATTCATTTATCTAATATTATCCATAATTTAATAATTTAATACTTCTCCATAATTAAATACTTTGTAGGATCAGCAAAACTCTGACGAGAAACCTCCCGATGGCGAAAACCAATCTTTGTCCACCACACCATCAGAGGATAACAGTAGTACCAGCACAATACAACCTGACAACTATACAACAGACAGCACGCCGTCATTACATCAAAATAACACAGTGACTGCAATATCATCAAGGATTAGCGAGGAGGGAGTACACACGCAAAGTCGCAATTCATATTCTGATGAAGCATTGATTGAATTGGAAACTTCCCACAACATTCATATAACCGATATAGATATCCGATTCGGAAATACAGCGCCTGCCTAAATGTGTTGATATATATTGTTAACAGTCTGTTATTATGAATAATGTGGTTGCCCCTTGTAATAACTGTTTTGTTATTTATATTGTTACAAACTTGTTTGTGCATTTTTCATTGTTATTCGACGCAAAATAATATTTTAAGGTACCTGGGACGATCCCATTTAACAAAGGATCTCTTTTGTTTACTTATTGTACCTCGAACTTATTAACCCGTTGTAGGTCTTTACATTGCAGGTTCAATTTATTAAAAGTTAATCGTGCATGACTAGTTAGACACGCCTTCATAAAATCAGGGTCCATTATAGGATAGGATAAAAAAAAAAAAACCGAAATACCTTCAAAAGACTTTTAATTGATTTCAAAATATCTTCGGTCAATTATCAGACCGGATTTGAGTAGAAACAAAAACCTTTCCGAAACAGGAAAATGCTGGCTGCAATACAAATTTATTTACTAAATTTGTCCAATCTCATTTAATTTTAGTGGGCTTTATTGATCGTAAATTTATGTCGTTTTGTTTTTGGCGTGCGTCTTCCGTTGAGAAAAAAGTGCGGGGCTAATAGCTTAACTTATTCTAGTTTAGCATACGTTTCACCTGTAGCAAACTCTCTATCTTATTAATGTGTTAATCATTTGCTTCAGATCGATCCACTTTGCAACCTTTCGTGAAAATGCGTGATATATTTGCCGCTGGACATTACGGTAGCAATCAATTTATCAGTTTCATTTAGTAATGAATACTCATTAGTTCTCAGTTTTCCATTTTTTTGTGTATTTAATTTTCATTTATACTTGATTTTTTAACGGAAATTGTAAAATTTCTTTCCACATTTTTCTCTTTGAATTTATTTTCTTTTGTCAACATTTAGAAACCGGCGTAGTCCACATCAGGTGTTACATTGTATCCAGCCAAACTAGGAGAAGGGGAGTAAAACAGGAAAAAATCTCTATTGAGTACATACAATAACTCATATATTGAAGCGTAAACAACGTATAGGTGGCAACATTTTCTGCGTCAATTTTTATATATTATATATATCTGGTAGACTAGTACTGTAGTTGTCATAAAAGCAAAATCGGACGAAAAAAGGTTGGCAACAATTTATAATAAGACTCAACATATTTTGGCAGTTTCGTTTATTCTATAGTAATTGTCGACCAAACGAGGCTGCATATTTTATACACCCAAATAGCTAAACAGCCACATCAATTTGAGCATGATATACTGTCGGCCGGGAGTAGTCCAGAGATGTCAATATATCTATAACTAATCAATTCTTTGGTTTTGAAAGCGAATATAAAGGTACACATCAATACGACAGCAACCCAACGACACGCATAAATCAAAACATTAAAAGTCAACATACAAACTTTTGTTATAGCAAGAAGCCTTTACAGAATAAAAAGCCCCAAACTGCATCTTGACTAAATAATACGGAGTTGAGTTTTTAGACAATTATTTGGTTGAAAACTTTCACATGCCCTTTTTTAATTTTGATTAGTCGAAATTATAGAAGGTGTAACATAAATCAGTAGAAGAAAAACACTTCACTGTATAGTAACGGAAAAATACTTAATGATTATGGTTGACGTCTAGTGGCAAATTAAATGTCGAATATTCAGGACAAAAAGCAAGGAATGTAAATATAATATGAAAAATTAACACTGCTTTGTACTAGACCGACAAAGTGAGACGAATTTTTAAAGTCTAAGTTTACAAGCTATCAGTTTGGATGAAAACAAGTCACCTTTCGTTTGACCCGGTCGGGATTCGGACCAAAGTAATAAACAATACAGTTTTACAAAATTCCCACCGTTACTTATGCGAGCTAAAAGTATTTAACTTAAATTAGATGCGTTAAATGATGTTTGAAACTACACGTATATAACGATGGCCGACATCAGAGAAGATTTAGAGTATCTCTGCAAATTAAAAACTATTGCTTCAATTATTTTAGTGGCCCCACTGTTGTGAGCTGTTGTAAGGCTAAATTTCTATTCATTTAAATCTACCCTCATTTTCCAGTGGTATTTCAAGTTTACGTCCAACCTTACTGTCGACCGACTATTGCAAGTACTACCTATATTATTTAAAGTTAATGTGTTCTCGTTATGAACATGAATGAAATAGTTGCCACTGGACGTGAGGCAAACAACAATGAATCAAACTAGTACACGAAGACACGATCTTGTAAAATGCTGTAATATCAATGTAAACCACTGACTAATAGTTTAAACATTTTGATGTTATTTTGTGAAATTTACCACAAAACTGAACCATTATATTTTTTATAAAATACTTCTTTACTATGGTTCTTTCGTTTTGTTATTTTTTATAATACTAGAACACAACCGCGAAATCGCGGGCATATACAGCTTGTGGACTGTTGTAGGATGATTTTTTTATAAAAGATAGTATGTATGGAGAATTTCATCAAAGGTATCAAAAGCCCTCTCCCTTTTTCCAAAGTCCGATATTTGTTTGCTTTCTGTTAAATTCAATTATTTCTCTTGTGTCTGGCCTCAGACCACAGTTATTCTTCTCATTTGCTACAATGTTTCTTTTGGTAAAAGTTAAATCAAATTAACAATTTGCACCGTTTCAAACATGAAATAAATTATTAGTCTAATAAAATATGCATCTAGGACAATCAATCAGTGTTTTTCTTTACTTTTGAGAGCCTTATTAACATGCCAATGGTAGGATATTAATTATGTATAAATGACTAAGGTTAATTTGAGGGGTGGTCGGAGGGGTCCTGATCCCGAAATCCCGGGATTAAAACCATGAAATACCGTGATGCAGAATTTAAAGAAATGCATATCTCGAAATCCCGAAATCGAAAAATATATTCCCGGATCCCGTAAGGATCAATCCCCAAATCCCGAGCTTAAAACCAACCGATCCCGACGCCCCGAAAAGGGTCCTGCCTACTTCTAATCTCTACCTTAATTTCATTTTTGCCAAATCACTATTTTTCCTTTCAACAATAAATTTATGCCCCATTTATGGGCATTATGTTTTCTAGTCTGTACATCCGTTCGTTTATTCGTCCGTCCGTCCGTGTCTGTCCCGCTTCAGGTTAAAGTTTTTGGTCGAGGAAGTTTTAGATAAAGTTGAGCATGTTTTTCTTATTTTAATATATATGCAAGTGGTATGACCCCTTAATTAGTAAACATTTCAAAGAAAACAGTAGACGGAATCAGGGCCGACTTTCTATACTAACATACTAACATAGAAAGTCCCGGACAGAATGCAGAGAGTCTCTATATACCAAAGTAGTATAATCGTAGTTAAAATGTAGATAAACGCGAAAAATAATTGTCTTCTCTAAGGAGGTATAATAGTTGTGGTTCTTGCGATCTAAACACCATGATATGAAAGGCTAAAAATAATTGTCCACTCTAAGGAGGTATAATAGTTGTGAATCTTGCGATCTAAATACTATGACATGGAGAACGCTCTGAAAGGCTTATTTTTTCACAGTTTCCATTTTTGTTATTCATCATACGATTGGTTGTACTTGTGTCAAATGTTTTACTTATTTTAATATATATACAACTGGTATGACCCCTTAAATAGTAAAAAACAGTAGACAGAATACAGATAGTCTCTATGTATTAAAGAAGTATAATCGTATAATCGTAAATTACATGTAGATAAACGCGAAAGATAATTGTCCTCTATAAGGAGGTATAATAGTTGTGGTTCTTGCTATCTAAACACCATGATATGGAGAACGCTCTGATTGGCTAATTTATGTTTTATTTTTGTTATCTATCATACGATTGGTTGTATTTGTGCATCTTTCAAACCGGAAGTCTTATTATGACTAAAAGTCAGTCCGATGACGGAATCATATCCGGACTCCTTTTTGTCGTTTTTCACCCAAAATAACTCAATTTGAATAATCATAAGAATGGATGACAAATGCGACTATGCATGTTACCTATAGGACACAGAGGCATGATGATTAATTTATTGTGGAAAGAAGAGAAGCGACACACAAAATGAGGTCTTCTCGTTTAAAAGTATAGATATGATGAAAGGTAAAAAGTTTGTTTAATGAATTTATGCTTCCTCTATAGCCGTGAAAAGGAAATTACGGACGACTGAAATAAAAGTGTTTGTTCCCATATATACTTTGTAATTCAATTGAAGAATTATGAAAATTTATTATCTATACACGTTTTAATCGAACCACTCGAACCTACTTATCTTGCTGCTAAAGTTGTTACATTTAGGCTATTCAATACAATTGTATTCATTGAAGTTTACAAGCGTAGTTTAAAAAAAATATTTATAAATTAATTGGACTGAACAGACAACACTAATTATTTTGTAGTTGCATGTAACGTATAGTGAAGGAAACTAACAGAATCAAAACCAAAATAAAAATTTACCCTCCTATTGTGCAGGACCTTATGCATCTAGGACTGTTCGATTAGATGTTGAGAAACAAGCTGTTTAATCACTTATTGTTGGAAGAGTTAACTTACTGTTTTTATTTGGTCTGGTCTTTAAGAATCTTTTTCAAGATTAATCACAAATTAAAAACATCAAATATATATATAAAACAAGACATTTTTGTACAGAACATTCATTGGTCAGTTGTGAATGAGGTCTGTATAGGGTCTTGATTTGTTCATTTATAAAAAGAAAAATAGTTATTTTGAAAAGTTGGAATTCAAAAATATAAATTTACCACCTAATTCTTTATAAAACTATCCTATGGTGTTATTTAAATGCTAAAGTAATCAATAGACAATTAAATGATGTACTACCATTTAATCATTCCGTTTCAAATGCACTTTGGTAACGGTTATTTGTATATACCAGTGTGAGTGCTATCTAAGTTAGATATATTTAGACTGGTCCAATTCAGGGTATTAAGGCTTCTGCAAGTGTTTTCTTTTGTACTATTCTTATGTTTTTGACGGTTTGTAAGTCAGTAAAAGATCAATGATTAAGTAGATATTGACATTAAAAGACCTCCTCACACAAAGGGCTGTTCAAATCCCCTCGCCCTTGGGGCTCGTGGATCTGAACATCCCTTTTTGTTCGGAGGTCTTTTAATATCAATATTAACTTATCATTGAGCTTTAACTTATTTTTGTTATTGCCGTTATTTTTTTCTTAATTGTTTCATATTTTGTGTTCCCGATGTCTTTTATAACTTTCTTCGTGATTTGGATTTTTTTGATTTATGAGGACCGTTTGATGAACTTCAGGAAGCTGGCTTGGCATGTTTTGGATTTTGTGTCAGATTTTCGGAATCCTTTGGTTTTATCCAGTTGAATGCCTTGAAAATTTTTGCCAGGGGGCCCACGTTTTTCTTTATGTAAATCTTTAGCACGTATAAAGATAAGCCATCTGTAAAAGTCTTATAAACATTTTATTACTTTTTAACAGTTTTTGAGAACTTCAACTTATGAAAAGTCCAGAGAGAATATTTTCCCGCCCAAATGTCAATGACTAATATCTCGAAAACAAACACGGTGACCTATTTATTTTATTTGCTCTTTGTATTCTTTTATTAATCCCTTATCAATATAAGCTAGTGTTTTGAAAAAATAATTACTTCGAAACTGAGAAGCGAACTCCCTTAAGGTTTTTTTTCTTTTGGTTTTGTTTTATGGATAGTAGTCAATGTTTGGATTGAAATTGAAACTTTGCTGTATGAAACACCATATCTCTTTAACAGTTGCCTTTGGAAATTAAAGATTTCGTATACAATGTACATAAAAACAAAGTTGTTTTAAGACTTTAATGAATAATATGAAATAAACATTTCATACAATTAACGGAGAAGTCGAAAGAAGTTTTTAAAATATATCTATCATCTTCAGACATTTAAGGTAAAATTTAATTTTTGAAATATTTTCAAAAAAGGTTATGAATCATCTTTGTAAACATTGTCTCCTATGGTGTGCCATCGTTTTCCTTCAAAATATAAACTCTTTTGTATGATGACCTCTGTTAACTGTATTGATAAACTGTAGGTATTTCAATTGATACTAATTTTACTCCGTTAATAGAAGACTTGTCGTTGTAATGTTATATATCACAGTTTATCAACACCCGACCAAAGTTTTAATTAATAATTTCTACAACACGCACTATCATCAAATGTAAAACCAGATATAAGATCCTACTGGACCACATATGTTATGCTTAATTCCCGGTAATGTCAGGATTTTTGGTGCTGGCCGTACGATAGCCTACAATTACTAACATCCACTTCATTAGTACTTTAGTGGATTGTTTTACCATTGGCACCCATAACAAATTTTCGAATTTACAAAGTATTTTTTTTCTTTAGGACTAGTCATCTGTATCGAAATTATATTTTGTTTTCAAGAAAAATACGAAACTTTATAATTTTTAGTCTCAGAATAAATATTTTAGTTGACAAATTGCAGAAAAACGACGTAATGTTCTAGTGACACCGGTCATAAATATTTGATGAGGTAGTGTACCGCTTCACCGCTTAATAATGGCTGTATTATTGTTCCGAAATAAGCTCAACCTTGAATGTCGTATATTGCTAAACAGCAATTGGGAGTTAATACATCTAATCATTTGTCTTTTCTAGCTTTTTTTATAATATCATTGTTGTACAATGGTGAGTACTTAGTCTATAAAATTAAGTATATAAATACAGAGTTATGTAAAACTATCATTAGGCATAAGACAGACACATTTACTAAAAGAAACCTGTTTAATAACGGCTAACAAATTGTTGTGTTCTCATCCATACACATTAACACGCATTAATCAAGTGATCATTTAATGATGAGACTGTCATTAAAGTGAGAGGGTTAGCGCTATAGAACCAGGTTTAATCCACCATTTTCTACATTTGAAAATGCCTGTACCAAGTCAGGAATATGACAGTTTTTGTCCATTCGTTTTTGATGCGTTTTGTTATTTGATTTTGCCATGTGATTATGGACTTTCCCAATTGATCTTCCTCTAAGTTCAGTATTTTTGTGATTTTACTTTTTATTTACAATACTTCAAAAATTGATGACATAGGTAATATGTAGAATAACATTCTTTTCCTGGCAAAACTTATTAAAACAATTGATTAGATGTTGCTGCGTTGTATAGATTTTGACATTTTTTTCAATATGCAATTTCTTTTTTATGTGATGTCATAAATAAGAAAAATAATGTCATCGCTTAACATGTTTTGAGTCTTTTGTAAGTAATAAACAATTCCAACTTTTCAAAAATATATTTCACCAATAATAAATTCAAATAAAATGAAAGTAACACAATGACAGAGGTAATTATCATCTTACTGTTGTATAAAAGGAGTTTTTAAATTTATTATTTTCAGTAAATATAAGTAATTCTAACTACAAATAAATTTTACAAATGTTCATTCATGGTTTTAAAACAATTGTTTGGTCGACAGTTTCGACATTTTTTTTATTTCAATAAGTGATACATTATGAAATTGAAATAAAATAAATAGAAAACAGATTTTCAAAATTTGGAATTTATTTATATGATCAAGACTATTTCTTGGGACATTCAACAGAAAATTATTTGTTAACAAAAGATTGGAATTTATTTGTACAGGCCGGCTTGAATGATGGGAACAATCTAATAGAAAGAGGAAACAGGACCTTCTTTCTAGCGGATAATAATGCAAACGGCGGTTCGTCGACAGATACAATTCCTATACCGCCTTCACATGTAAAATTTGGACAAACTATACCAGATTTTAAAGATTTTGACTTCCTACCACTCCATGCTGATGCACAGAGGAATCCCACTCATGTATGAAAACACGATGATATATAATGAACATCCCTTAAAGATTATCTGACAGTACTATGATAATGAACTAGTTTTAGTCGTAAAAATATTGACTTACCTTCAAGACAGATTTGAAAAGGTTTTGTTTTTATTTTTATATGTCAAATTTACACACTGAAGAATGTTTTTATATGTATTATAGTATTTAATGTGCTCATGATTTTGTTTGAATTTTTATATAAACCAAAAATCTATCCTCTTACATCTTTAAAGCAGACAACATTGACATTTAAGCAACTAATAGTATGTAAAATCAATTAAAATTCAACAGCATACATTAAAATGTAAACAACATAAAAAAAAACTTTTTAACAGTCCAGTTTTCTCTCACATTTTGTTATGTGGATTTCTTTGAATAATAAATGCATTTAAACATTCCACTTTTGTATTTTAATCATATTGTAAAGTTTTTTACCTCCTTCTGTGAAAAATAATATCAAAATCATAGAAATTTAACCCGCTCTAATTATAACAGGTTATTTGTGTTCGGGGTATATTTCCATAATTAGCTTCAAATCCTGTACTAGAAAATTAAAGTTTTAGTCCAATTCAGACTAACAGTATTTTAAATTTTTAACATTGACTTAATCAGTATTTACATCACAATCATGACATCAAAAATAGAGTACTCTGTAAATTAAACTACCAAAAACTTGAACAAAAGGACAGAATTGTGATAAAACATGGCATTACATCAGCTTATGAATTTTTAATGCATTTGATAAAATTGTAAGTCATAGATTATATATTATAGACAACATGTATATTAATATAATATTTAAATTGAGTGCTGGTTTATTTTTGACATTTGAATAAAAAAAAATCAACCAGCAAGATTTAGGCCAAAAATATTTGATTTTCAAATGCTGTCACTTATAGCATGTATTTATAGTAGCCCAACACCTATTTTTTTAGTAGTTTTGTTATATAAATAATTCTTCTATATTTATAATCATTGTACTTTGAATTAAAAGAAAGTTAACAAATAGTATATATACCACATTGGAAGAAAAATGATATAAGTTATACAAGGCTTACATATTATAAAATTGAGAAAACAAATGGGGACAACAACTCGACCATAGAGTAGACAACAGCCGGAGGCTACCAATGGGTTTTCAATATAGCGAGAAACTCCCGCACCCGTAGGCGTCTTTCAGTGATGATGGACGTCATACTAAACTCCGAATTATACACATGAAACTAAAATTAAAAATCATACAAGACTAACAAAGGCCAGAGGCCCCTGACTTGGAACAGGCGCAAAATTGCGGCGAGGTTAAACATGTTTATGAGATCACAACCCTCCCCCTATACCTCTAACCAATGTAGAAAAGTAAACATGTCTGATGTTTAAATCTAAGGATCTAAATTATTTTAAAGATGGCAAAATTTGCGTCTGTCTGCCCTTATATATCAAATAGCATGTATTTGAAGTAACTGTATTCGCATTTCATGCATTTGATGTATCAGATTGATCACAATTATTCAAAAGGTGATCGATAGGAGCCTGTGTTTGTAAATAGAGTTTTGGAATGAAGGGGACCTTGTATGAAAATGAAACATTTTCCATTGATTTAAAACATTGTTTAATTTTCAAGTTTGTTTAAATAAACATTTCTTTAGTGTCTATTCAATGAAAAGGTACACATAATATACCATATGATTAAAAAGTGGTATGAGGTCACGTAAGACTTAAATGTTTTTTTTTTATCTATTCAGAATATATGTACATATATGTTTTGCTAATTTTTTTACTAAGATGCCATGAGACAAAACACATTCAAGTGCAAAAGGAATCTTGCATGCACTCCATTTTTAAGCAGACAGTATGGTCTGATGCAAAGGTTTTCACTTCAATTTGTAAAATTATATTTTTTTCGAGTCTCATATAGCATATATTTGATCAAAAATCCCACTGAAGAAAAAAGGTATTATGTTTAACAACTCAGGATTAACAATTATTAAAGTTAAGTACCCTGTTTCGAAATTATATTTTGGTTTTATTAAAAAAAATACGAAACACTATAATTTTCAATCTCAGAATAAATATTTTATTTGGACAAAAGGCAGAAAAACGACGTTATTTTTCTAGTAACACCGGTCATAAATAGTTGAAGAGGTAGTGTTTAGATTACCGCTTCACCGCTTTATAATGGCTGACTGATGGTTCCGAAATAAAATCAACCTTGAATGTCGTATATTGCTTAACAGCAATTTGGAGTTAATACATCTACTCATTTTAGTCTTTTCTAGCTTTTTTTCATTATAAAATTATTTTACAATGGTGAGTACTTAGGCTATATAATTAATTATATAAATACAGAGTTTTGTAAAACGGTGATATGGCATTAGACAAGCACATTTACAAATAAAACTGTTTAAATACGGCAAAAAAATTGTTGTGTTTTAATCTGTACACATTGACAGGCATTAATCAAGTGATCATTTATTTAAAATACATCAAACATAGATGAAATATGTGATATGTAGAATAACAGTCTTTTTCTGGCAAAACTAATAAACAATGGATTAGATGTTGTTGCGTTTCATAGCATTGAACTTATTTTTTCTATATGCAATTTCTTTTTTATGCGATGTCGCATATAAGAAAAAAATAATGTAATCACTTTACATGTTTTGAGTCTTTTATAAGAAATAAACAATTTCAACTTCCAAAAAATATAGAATATTTCATCAATAATAGATTCAAATAAAATGAGATAAACACAATGACAGAGGGGATTATCATCTTACTGTTGTATAACATGAGTTTTGAAATTTATTATTTTCAGTAAATATAACTAATTCTAACTAGAAATAAAATATACAAATGAACAATAATGGTTTATAAAACAAATATTTGTTCGACAGTTTTGACACTTTTTTATTTCAATGAGTTAAACATTATGGAATTAAAATAAAATGAATAGAAAAAACATTTCAAAAAATGTAATTGCACAAAATCAATGCAGTTACATCAAAATGTGAAATTTATTTATATGATCAAGACTATTTCTTGGAACATTCAACAGAAAATTATTTGTTAAAAAAGGAATGGAATTTATTTGTACAGGCCGACTTGAATGACGGGAACAATCTAATAGAAAAAGGAAACAGAACCTCCTTGCTAGCGGATAATAATGCCAACGGCGGTACGTCTAAAGATATAATTCCTATACCGCCATCACATGTAAAATTTGGACAAACTATACCAGATTTTAAAGATTTTGACTTCCTACCACTCCATGCTGATGCACAGAGGAATCCCACTCATGAATGAAAACAAGATGGTATATAATAAACATCCCTTAGAGATTGTCTGACAGTACTATGATAATGAACTAGTTTTCATCGTAAAAATATTGACTCACCTTCAAGACAGATTTGAAAAGGTTTTGTTTTTATTTTTATCTGTCAAATTTACACACTGAAGAATGTTTTTATATGTATTATGGTATTTAATGTGCTCATGATTTTGTTTGAATTTTTATATAAACCAAAAATCTATCCTCTTACATCTTTAAAGCAGACAACATTGACATTTAGGCAACTAATAGTATGTAAAATCAATTAAAATTCAACAGCATACATTAAAATGTAAACAACATAAAAAAAACTTTTTAACAGTCCAGTTTTCTCTCACATTTTGTTATGTGGATTTCTTTGAATAATAAATGCATTTAAACATTCCACTTTTGTATTTTAATCATATTGTAAAGTTTTTTACCTCCTTCTGTGAAAAATAACATCAAAATCATAGAAGTTTAACCCGCTCTAATTGAAACAGGTTATTTGTGTTAGGTGGTATATGTCCATAATTTGCTTCAAATCTTTGACTAAAACATTAAATTTTTAGTCCCATTAAGACTAACAGTATTTTAAATTTTTAACATTGATTAATCAGTATTTACATCACAATCATGACATCAAAAATAGAGTACTCTGTAAATTAAACTACCAAAAACTTGAATAAAAGGAACAAATTGTGATAAAACATTGCATTACATCAGCTTATGAATTTTTAATGCATTTGATAAAATTGTAAGTCATAGATTATATATTATAGACAACATATGTATTAATATAATATTTAAATTGAGTGCTGGTTTATCTTTGACATTTGAATGAAAAAAACCAACCAGCAAGATTTAGGCCTAAAATATTTGATTTTCAAAGGATGTCACTTATAGCATGTATTTATAGTAGTCCAACACCTATTTTTTTTAGTAGTTATGTTATATAAATAATTTATAATCAACGTACTTTGAATTAAAAGAAAGTTAACAAATAGTATATATACCACATTAGATGAAAAATGATATTAAGTCATACAAGGCTTACATATTATAAAATTGAGAAAGGAAATGGGGACAACAACCCGACCATAGAGTAGACAACAGCCGGAGGCTACCAATGGGTTTTCAATATAGCGAGAAACTCCCGCACCCGTAGGCGTCTCTCAGCTGGCCCCTTGAAAATATGTATACTAGTACAGTGATGATAGACGTCATGCTAAACTCCGAATTATACACAAGAAACTAAAGAGACAAGACACATTTAAGTGCAATAGGAATCTTGCACTCCATTTAAAAGTAGACAGTATGGTCTGATGCAAAGGTTTTCACTTCATTTGTAAAATAATATTT
Organism: Mytilus edulis; assembly: GCA_019925275.1. Taxonomy (NCBI): domain Eukaryota; kingdom Metazoa; phylum Mollusca; class Bivalvia; order Mytilida; family Mytilidae; genus Mytilus; species Mytilus edulis. The sequence goes on along the minus strand of CM034354.1, from coordinate 77,719,030 downwards.
TTTTCGAGTCTCATATAGCATATATTTGATCAAAAATCCCACTGAAGAAAAAAGGTATTATGTCTAATAACTCAGGATTTACAATTATTAAAGTTAAGTACCCTGTTTCGAAATTATATTTTGGTTTTATTAAAAAAAAATACGAAACACTATAATTTTCAATCTCAGAATAAAAATTTTAGTTGAACAAAAGGCAGAAAAACGACGTTATTTTTCTAGTAACACCGGTCATAAATAGTTGAAGAGGTTGTGTTTTGAATAGCGCTTCACCGCTTTATAATGGCTGACTGATTGTTCCGAAATAAGATCAACCTTCAATGTCGTATATTGCTTAACGGCAATTTGGAGTTAATACAGTACAATTTTCGCGAAAGCCATCCCAAACTCCATACACCGAGTTCACTCCCTAAATTCTCGGAGAAATTTGGGAGGATTCCCTCTGACTTCCGCGTAAATCCGTTACCTTTTGTTTATTGTATTAGCGACATCTCTCCCAGTCTGGAGTGACGCGGTGTCACACCAGGTAATTAATTGCCCTAATCCTTCTGATCTATGCCGGCACGCGACAGTCAAGGTATGCGAGATTTCTAATGTAATTAAACAATTGTATATCCTGTCTATTGATTATCAGTTTATATCTGATTGCTTGAAACAAATGAAAGATTAAAATAAAAATAATAACGTTGTTGTTAATTCTTTTAATTACTCTGTACATCTAAATCAATTTTTAAAAACAACTATATTTGATTTTGACTTCCGTTTTTTATCAGTAAATAAATATTTAATTTACTAAAAGAGATATGATTGTGTAACAATAAACGGAGACTAACGCTGAATAAATTAGGGTAGTTTAAAGAAAAGTGACACGTCTCAAAGTTTGTTATACAAGTAAAAAAGAAAATAGTATTCGCCGAGGACTTTTAACGAGCTGTAAAATACGGATTGCGCCAATCCAATTTTATTTTAAATAATTAAAGATCAGTAACAGATCATAACGGATAAAAAAACACGATTTTTTTTTCTCCATATTATTAAATATTTAAAGGTTGTGATTATTGTGTTGTGTCTGGGCGGCGAATGTATATCAGTATTAATGAATATAGGGCTGCCACATTGCATACAAAACTATTTGTCACTTTACAGTTTCTTTTTTAAATTCAAATATTTCAAGTCGGTAATCTACCGAGGTAGTGAAACATAATATTTTACATTTCAAAATAAATTGAAAGTAACAGAGTTCACTTGTTGATCCGATAAATTAACTCTTGGGATTAATTTAGATTGGACATATTACCGTAAAAAACATCATTTTGTTTTAAGCCAGTTGATATTAATTATATAATATTGAACTATTAATGAACCGAATATTGCTCACTGAGTAGGTCATAAAAGGTTCTAATTGTGGTAAAATCGTCTTTGTTGAAAAAAACAAAATTATGACCTGATCGGACTATAATGAAAATACAAAATAAGTGTTTTAATCGTATTTTTATACGTTTGTACGTTGTATGTCATATGACAATGACATGGGCATATACATTCAAGAATAATTATCTTATTTTAAATAAAAATGTCACACTTTTATCTGACAATGAAAGGACATTTAAATAACGTATTTTAAATCACTCAGGTGCAATCAAGATCGATTAAATGTACAAAGGTAATAAATCTGGCTAATCCGATGATATTGTCACGCGTCATTAATTTTCAGTACATCCGATGGGCAATAAACCAATAAACACCCACGAGGTGTTGGGAGAGAGTCTTTGGAGGAAATTGGGAGTATAATCCGTGATTCGCGGTGTCACACCGCTACACTCGGAAATCGGTGATTAGAGTTCGCGATTACATACTCTCTGGGCGTACTGTACATCTACTCATTTTGTCTTTTCTAGCTTTTTTTCATTATAAAATTGTTGTACAATGGTGAGTATTTAGGCTATATAATTAATTATATAAATACAGAGTTTTGTAAAACGGTGATATGCCATTAGACAGGCACATTTACAAATAAAACTGTTTAAATACGGCAAAAAAATTGTTGTGTTTTAATCTGTACACATTGACAGGCATTACTCAAGTGATCATTTATCTAAAATACATCAAACATAGATAAAATATGTGATATGTAGAATAACAGTCTTTTTCTGACAAAACTAATAAACGATGGATTTGAAGTTGTTGCGTTTCACAGCATTGAACTTATTTTTTCTATATGCAATTTCTTTTTTATGCGATGTCGCATATAAGAAAAAAATAATGTCATCGTTTTACATGTTTTGAGTCTTTCATAAGAAATAAATAATTCCAACTTCCAAAAAATATAGAATATTTCATCAATAATAGATTCAAATAAAATGAGATTAAAACAATGACAGAGGGGATTATCATCTTACTGTTGTATAAAATGAGTTTTGAAATTTATTATTTTCAGTAAATATAATTAATTTTAACTAGAAATAAAATATACAAATGTACAATAATGGTTTATAAAACAAATATTTGTTCGACAGTTTTGACACTTTTTTATTTCAATGAGTTAAACATTATGAAATTAAAATAAAATGAATAGAAAAAACATTTCAAAAAATGTAATTGCACAAAATCAATGCAGTTACATTAAAATGTGACATTTATTTATATGATCAAGACTATTTCTTGGAACATTTAACAGAAAATTATTTGTTAAAAAAAAATGGAATTGATGTGTACAGGCCGACTTGAATGACGGGATCAATCTAATAGAAAAAGGAAACAGAACCTACTTGCTAGCGGATAATAATGCCAACGGCGGTACGTCTAAAGATATAATTCCTTTACCGCCATCACATGTAAAATTTGGCCAAACTTTACCAGATTTTAAAGATTTTGACTTCCTACCACTCCATGCTGATGCACAGAGGAATCCCACTCATGAATGAAAACAAGATGGTATATAATGAACATCCCTTAGAGCCTCGGAGCCTTTTATAGCTGACTATGTGGTGTGGGCTCTAAAAAAAATCAACCAGAAAGATTTAGGCCTAAAATATTTGATTTTCAAATGATGTCACTTATAGCATGTATTTATAGTAGTCCAACACCTATTTTTTTAGTAGTTATGTTATATAAATAATTCTCCTGTATTTATAATCATTGTACTTTGAATTAAAAGAAAGTTAACAAATAGTATATATACCACATTAGAAGAAAAATGATATTAGGTCATACAAGCCTTACATATTATAAAATTGAAAAAAGGAAATGGGGACAACAACCCGACCATAGAGCAGACAACAGCCGAAGGCTACCAATGGGTCTTCAATATAACGTGAAACTCGCGCACCCGTAGGCGTCTCTCAGCTGGCCCCTTAAAAATATGTATACTAGTACAGTGAAAATGGACGTCATACTAAACTCCGAATTATACACAAGAAACTAAATTAAAAATCATGCATAACTAACAAAGTCCAGAGTCTCCGGACTTGGGACAGGCGCAAAATTGCAGCGGGGTTAAACATGTTCATGACATCACAACCCTCCCCCTATACCTCTAGCCAATGTAAAAAAGTAAACGTGTCTGATTTTTAAATCTAAGGATCTAAATTATTTTAAAGATGGCAAATTTTGCGTTTGTCTGCCCTTATATATCAAATAGCATGTATTTGAAGTAACTGTAATCGCATTTCATGCATTTGAGGTATCAGATTGATCACAATTATTCAAAATGTGATCGATACGAGCCTGTGTTTGTAAATAGAGTTTTGGAATGAAGAGGACCTTGTATGAAAATGCAACATTTTCCATTGATTTAAAACATTGTTTAATTTTCAAGTTTGTTTAAATAAAAATTTCTTTAGTGTATATTCAATGAAAAGGTACACATAATATACCAGATGATTAAAAAGTGGTATATGAGGTCACGTAAGACTTAAATGGTTTTTTTTTTATCTATTCAGAATATATGTACATATATGTTTTGCTCATTTTTTTACTAAGATGCCATGAGACAAGACACATTTAAGTGCAATAGGAATCTTGCACTCCATTTTTAAGCAGACAGTATGGTCTGATGCAAAGGTGTTCACTTCAATTTGTAAAATTATATTTTTTTCGAGTCTCATATAGCATATATTTGATCAAAACTCCCACTGAAGAAAAAAGGTATTATGTCTAATAACTCAGGATTTACAATTATTAAAGTTAAGTACCCTTTTTGTCAATAGATTAAGTAAAATATCTATTATGGATCTTAATTTTTATGTATAAGCTTCTCATATTTCACTTGCATCAAACAGGCTGTTCTACCAGTACAATGAATATATCCAATTTTGCACATTTGTTCTGCTTAACGGATAAATAAACTTAGAAACACAAATCTGAAAACATGAAACACTGTGAGATAAAGAACCAGCATGTCACGTTGGTATAAAATGGGCATATAATGTTAAATGGGACATTTTTTGTATTGTTATTTTGTTATAATTGCAATAATAAATCTTTTATTTGTGTACAATGATCAACAATGTTTTATAATTGCAATAATAAAGCTCATGACGATTTTTATAAATCAATAATTCTTTTCTTCAAGAGCGGATAGTATTCACAGGATGGTCATTTTCAAGCATGCTTTGCTTATAACTTTGTTGTCAAAACTTAGTTTAATTTATCTAGTTTGTTGTAATGCTTATGGACAATTAAATGACAACTTTTGACAAAAAAGCAATTTTTTGATAAATACTGATTTTACTAGCTGGCCAAATAGTCCCTACACTATTAATTTGGGTAGTCATTAAAAAAAATATATCATCTTCAGTAATAGACAATATAATTTAATATATTTTTATTATATCTGAAAGTACTAATATTAATACAGAAATAGAAAAGAATTGTTATATCTTTTTCTTTGATTTTTGCATTCATAAGAGATACATACAGTACCGGTACCTTATCCCGGCCTCGTTAACGTTAGTATATAGCATTTCAGTGATAAGGTTAGTATTTGTTAGTATATATATAGTAATAATGACATACTTGCAACTGAATAGAAATACGATAACATGATATATTATAAATTCTAATTCATGAAACTAATTCAATTTTTGCTGCAACAAGATTTTGGAATTTTTCATATTAGCCTTCTTTATGTATCAATATTTCCTGATATTAAAGAAATACCTTTTTAAAAATTTCAAACACATTTATTTGTTTTGTTTTTGTTCGGATATATAGTATCCTTTCTACATGTTGTATATAGTAAAAATCATAATAGTTATTAAATCATTAATACTGTAATAACTTGTATCGTTTGTTTTGTATCTGTACAAAATTGATCTAATTGATATTATATGATGTCCTATTCTAAGTTTATCAAGTAATAGTTTTATTTGTTCCCAAAATGAGAGAGAGAAAAGTGATTGTGTGGTTGGTAAAGTGTAGTGCATCTTAAAATTTTGACTTTATTAATTTGTATATAATAAAACACATAGTTCAGCATTTGTTGTCTTTTGCTTGTGTTGTTTTCTAAAATAAACATGCTGTCCCATTTTTGAAATCCTGTTGATTTTTCATAATATCTATTTAAGAGAGAGATGTAAATTTCTTTGGATAAATGTTTTTAAATGATACCATTTTTCCATTTCTATCCATAAATTTCAATTCGGAGTTAATAGCAACTTTTGTTTAAATTGATTCTTATTTAGTTAGCTCTTGTAACCACTGTTTTTGGTATTGCGTTCATTAATTCAGAATATTCTGAAAACCAATTAGCATAGCAGGATAGTTTAATTCAAAATCATATTATGATTAAATTGTCCTTTATTATCAATTATGTCATTTACAAATAGAATTTTACTGTTTATCCAGTTTTTGAAAATAAGACATTTACCGTTTAATTTGATATTTGTATTGTCCCATATAAGCTGATGTCTTATTTGTTTATATGATAATTGATCTGATTCTTTTTCAGATTTTTGAGTTATCCATGATATGATTATTCTTAATTAGAATTGTGGAATTATTTCTTTCAGTTTATTGACCAAATTAATGTTGTTTTTTAGATATTAGGAATTCTTTTTTTTTCCTTTAAACCCACCAGCATGGTTATTTTTACTTAGTATATCTCTTTTAACTTTTTCTGGTTTATTATTCCATATAAAACTATATATTTTTTTTTTTTTTAATTTTGCTAGGTATTCTATATCAATTTCGGTTACAGATGCAACATAAGTAATATTCAGTAAGATTATTGATTTAACAAGAGTTATATTACCTAATATAGTTAAATTTCTTTCATTCCAGTCTTTAATAATTTTTTCAGATTTTCCGTATTGTCGTAGCAAGTTTAATTTTTTCATTCATTTTTATTAAGTCCAAAGTTTATTCCCCAAACTTGTTTAGGTTCTTGTGTAAACTTAATGTGTTCGACCTTATCTTTGCAGGACTCTAAATTACCGAGCCATATTCCTTCTGTTTTATTTCGGTTAAGATTTAGGTTTGAACGTAATCTAAACATTTCTATAAAATTCAAAGTTAATGCCACTTCTTGTTTTGAATTTAAAAATCAAGTGGTGTCGTCTGCAAGCAAGCTTTACTTTAAGGTATGGGTTTTATTATCTTGTGTAATTGAAAACCTTTATTTTTTTTATTTTGTCTGTATCTGCTAGCTAAAATTTCAACAGCAATAACGAAAATTAAAGAACTCGCCGGACACCCTTGACGGATTCCGCGCTCAAAGCTGAAGGGTCTTTTAGTCCAGCCATTGTTTAATATGAAACCCTTTATATCTGTGTATAAAGTATTTATCCACCCCAAACAAGATTTTTAAAAGCCAAATTTCTTTAAAGAACATTATACATAAATTCCCATTCAAGCAAGTCAAATGCCTTTGTGAAGTCTAATAAAAGTTTGATTGTGAAGTTGATAAAACAATAATTATCTAAGATACCTGGGACGATCTCATTTCATAAAGGATTTCTTTTGTCTACTTATTGTACTTCGAACTTTTTTACCCGGTGTAGGTCTTTAAGTTGAGGTTCAATTTACTTTAAGTTAATCGGGCCTGTCTGATTAGGTACGCCCTCTTAAAATCAGGGGGTCCGAAATAGGATCGGGAAAAACACACAGCAAAATACCATTATTTACATTTTTTTTATTTAAAGTGCTTTGGGTTGCTTAAATATCTCTGATCAATAATCAAACGGTATTTTGTGGAAATAATAACCTGTCCCGAACCGGGAGATGTTGGCTGCAATAGTAATCTATTTATAAAAAAAGTCCATATCTTATTTACTTATAGTTGCCGTTATTGATTTTAAATTCATGACATATTGTTTATGGCATTCGTGTATCGTGGAGAAAAAAGAGGAAAGTGGGGCTTAACTTACTTTCGAATTTCGATCATCATGGTTCTAGTCTATTATATTACGACATACGTTTGACCTCTAGCGAACGCTCTGCCTTATTGTAAAAAGTGCCACTCTAAAACTGTAAGCATTTCCTTCAGATTGATCCACTTTGTATCTAGTCGTGAATATGCATGACATATTTGCCACTGGACACACACGAGTGATAAATTAATCAGCTTCATTTAGTGATGTATAATCATTTGTCTTCAGTTGATATTTGTCTCAACCAGTTTTCCAATTCTTATATGTTTCATTTTCATTTACATTTGAATTTTTAAGCGTAAATCTTAGCATTTATTCTATCATTTTTTGTTTGCATTTAATCTTTTTTTTTATCATTAAAAAAAACTGTCGTAGTACACATCAGGGGTTACATTGTATCCTTTCCAGCAAAACTAATAGGGGAGGGGATTAGAGCAGAAAAAAAATCTTCATTGAGTGGCAATAACTCATATATTGAAGCGTACAATGACGGCTAGGTGACAACATTTGCTGTTTCAAGTTTAATTATATCTCAGAATGGTATAATAGTTGTCATAACAGCAAAAAATTGATAAAACAAATGTGGACAACAATTTATAAAAGGATTCATCTTATTATGGGCGTTTAATTTATAATAGTGTCTTGGTGATCGGTTTTGTTATATTTTTCATCTATTTTTATTCTAGCAAATGTCACAAAAATGTTGTGAAAATCAGCCATGCGGCTTACTTGAAAAGATTTAGCTGACCTTTCTTGTTGTTTACACATTTCAATCATTCAACTTGTGCGTAGATCGTCTTTCCCTCTTATGTGTTTTAAGTTATAGATAACGTGAATGCTCACTACACCAGGCATCGGATATACATTCCTATTACCTATTATATTTCGATTGGACAAAGCTTCGTATTTATATATCGAATAAGCCAAACGAACTTACCCATTTAGCAAGGGTATACTGAGGGACGGCAGAGGCCAAGATATTTCGATGTTTCTATACCCAAGTGAATCATTTGGTTTTGAATAAAATGAGATAAAGGTATACATTAATTCGACAGCAACCCAAAGACACAGATAAAAAAAATGTTTAGAGTCAGCGTTCATTTTTTTATATATATATAAAAGAAGATGTGGTATGATTGCCAATGAGACAACTATCCACAAAAGACCAAAATGACACAGACATTAACAACTATAGGTCACCGTACGGCCTTCAACAATGAGCAAAGCCCATACCGCATAGTCAGCTATAAAAGGCCCCGATAAGACAATGTAAAACAATTCAAACGAGAAAACTAACGGCATTATTTATGTAAACAAAATGAACGAAAAACAAATATGTAACACATAAACAAACGACAACCACTGAATTACAGGCTCCTGACTTGGGACAGGCACATACATAAATGATGTGGCGGGTTTAAACATGGTAGTGGGATCCCAACCCTCCCCCTAACCTGGGACAGTGGTATAACAGTGCAACATAAGAACGAACTATAAAAATCAGTTAAAAAAGGCTTAACTCATCAGATGGACAAAATACAAGTAGATATATGATTTAGGCCGTTAGTTTTCTCGTTTGAATTGTTTTACACTGTCATTTCGGAGCTTTTTATAGCTGACTATGTGGTATGGGCTTTGCTAATTGTTGAAGGCCGTACGGTGACCTATAGTTGTTAATTTCTGTGGAATTTTGGTCTCTGGTGGAGAGTTGTCTCATTGGCAGTCATGCCATATCTTCTTTTTTTTTTTGTATTCAGTCTCTTTTATATAGAAAGATGTGTATCAATACAGAATAATTAGCTCAAAACCGACCCATGACTAAATAATAGTTATACGGAGGTAATTCAATAATATTTACCGTCAAATATTATATATCCGAAAAGGCACATTTGATTTGATATTATTTACCGTCAAAGATATCTCAACAATCACAAGTGTTTGGTTGAACAATTTCACCTCCCTTTAATTTGGATCGGTGAAAATTTAAGAAGCTGTAATATAAACCAGTAAAAGAAAAACACTTCACTGTATAATATAACGGTAAAATAAATGATGATAATGGATGACGACCAGCGGCAAATAAAATCAATATTCAAGACGATAATATGTAAATATAAGTCTTTTACTAGACTGACCCGCTGAGTCGTTTTTTTTATCGTGTAAGTTCACAAGATATTTAATTTAGTTCGTAGGGAAAAAAGTCACCCGACCCGGACACATTTCCGACTCTGAGCCGGCCAGTCTGTGCTCTTACTCTATGATGCCAAGTGTTTATCGTTGAAATAGAATACCAATTTAATGAACGTATTTGTTTGACCCGTTAGGAAGTCGAACAAATTACCTCCCCCTCTCGAGGCGAACACTCCACACGAGACCAACCAGGAGAGCGGTAGTGATTGGTAGTACAGAATATTATACCAAACACTAAAGTACAATACTTAATACAGATTCACAGAATTCTCACAGTTACTAAAGCGAGCTAAAAGTATCTAACCTAAATCGGATGCGTGAAATGATATTGTAAACTACACGTAAACATCAATGATCGACTTCAGGGTAGATTTTATGGATTAACGATCTCGGCAAAATCAAAAAGTCTTGCACCTATTATTTTGAGTGGTCATAATGTGGCCAGTTGTTGTAAGTCTAAATTTCTGTCCTTATTCAATATATCCTCATTTTCCAGTGGTGTTTTAAAGTTTCACGTCCAACCTCACTGTCGATCTCCTATTGCACGACCTACCTATTGTATTTAAAATTTATGTATTAGTCATTTTAAAACATGCATGAAATATTTGCTACTGGACGTAAAGCAAACAACAATCAATCAACTGAATTAATTTCCCTGTACTAGTACTAAGCACACAAAGACAAGATCTTGTAAAATGCTATAATGTACAATTTCTATTTAAATTTTTATGGGTTTTTTGGAGTTTTTTTTTCACTTCAATATATTACATAACTGACCGCTTACTAAAATGTTTTATATATATTTTTTTTTTCTATGGTTCTTATCTACTGTTTTAATACGATTGATAACATATGATTTTTTTGTCAGGCAAGGATAAAACTAAGATAAAAGTGTTGTTTTCAGATGTTTTTGCTTCATTTAGACAGGAAAAGGGAATAACGGACGACTAAATTAAAGAGTTTGTTATCATATAATACTTTGAACTTGCGAATATATCTCACCTAACAAGTTTTGATCCGGCCAGTGAAACCTAGTTTAATACAGTTTTATTCATTGAAGTTTGCATGCATAGTTTTTATTTTAAAGTAAACAAATAAGGAAAATCTATTAATTTAGAGCAATTCCCTGTAACAACCAACCATTTTATATAGGGGGGCTGGCACGCATAGTCACCGATTTTCATGAAACTTAGCCAAAACATCTGATCATGTAAAAAAGTAAGAAAAATGCCAACCAAAATGTTGCTAGGTCATGGTTGCCATGACAACCAAGGGAATGAGATTTCCCGCAAATTTGGAGGAATTTAGCATCGCAAAAACAACTACTTTGCAGTCATTCGTAATCAAAACCAGGTTTTATTTAATGATATTTGTAAAATTGGACTGAATAGACAAAACTAATTATTTTGCATTCGCATGTAAAGTAATGTAGGAAAATTAGCGAATCAGAAACTTAATGAACATTTACCGGATGAATACTGTGAAAGACCTTATGCATTTATGTCTGTTCGATTTGAAGTTCTAAAACAAGCCTTTTTAAAAGCTAATTGTTTGAAGAGTTTACTTACTGTTTTCTAAGGTCTGATCTTTACGAATCTATTTCATGATTACTGACAGATCAAAAAACATCAAGTATATATAACATGACGTTGTTGGGCAGAATATTCATTGGTCAGTTATAAATGAGGTCTCTATGAGATTTTGAATGCCTCATTGATCGTTATTTTGAAAAGTTGGCTAAAAAATATAAATTTAGCCCCTAATTTCGTAAAACTATCATTTGGTGATATTTAAGTGATAAAACAAATTATGATAAATACATAAGTATATGAAGTAAATCCGTCCGTTTTCATTGCAATTTGGTAACTGTTAATTGTATATATCAGTCTGAGTACTGTTTAACTATCATTTTAGTTGAACATATTTAGATTCGTCCAATTCAGTGGGAATTAGGTTTCTGCAAGGGCTTTTTATGTACTTTTCTTATAGTTTTTACGGTTTGTAAGTCAGTAAAAGTTTACTTCAGGCTCGGGGATCTCAACACCCCTTTTTGTTCGAAAGTCTTTTAATATCAATATTAACTTGTCATTGAAATTTTACTATTACGAAAATAATCAATTCTAATGGCTACTTCATTATTTTTTCTTCTCCAGGTGTATTGCGTTTTATTTAGATTTATTGCTCTCCATATACCTATAATCTTATTTTTTTATCAGAGTTTTTAGCCCATTTTTCTTATTTTCTCTTTTTTTTTTGTTGTTGATCTTTTCTATTACTTTTTCTATCCTTTATATTATGCGTTTCATTCATATCATCTCCTATGATAATTATACCAAGACTTTTCAATGACACTTAAAGCTGTTTTAAAGAATTTATTTCTATCTTTACATGTGTTTGAGGCATAAAGGTTTTCAAAAGTAAATACATTTTTATTGATATCTGTGTTGATTAAAACAATTCTTCTGTCTTGATCTACATATTTATCTATGATGCAAATAATTAAGAAAATCAAGAAATATTATATGAATCGAAAAATTTTACGGTTTATCAGCGATCACTTTACGATTTTTACGCCATTTGTTTGGTATGTTGTCACCTAGGACACAACTTCAACTGATGTATACCGTTAAAAACGAAATTGGTAACTCTATTATTATTCTTCATCATAGCAATGGAAATTTCTGTACCAAGAGCATATATTTTAAGACGAAAAATATGTGGTGTAAACATTGAAAATTTAATGATTTGAAGTAAAATTTAAGACCTTTTTTTTGGCAATTTTATGTGCTTTATATATAAATTGACTACCTATTTTGAAAACATTAAATCAATAATATTTCAGAAAAATAGAGATAAATGCATTATTTTTGGGGGATTTTCAGATACACGTAAACTTAGACTGTTAAAAACAGTTTTTTGTATGTTATATTATTTGAAATACAACAGAAATGTCATGTAACTATTACAGTGATGGTCGTTTGTTGCTGTGTGATATATTTGTTTTTCGTTCGTTTTTTGGTACATTAATTTGGCCGCTGGTTTTCTCGTTTGAATTGTTTTACATATGTAATTTGGAGGCCATTTATAGCTGACTATGCGGTATGGGCTTTGCTCATTATAAAAGGCAAACAGTGACATGTAGCTGTTAATTTGTGTGTCATTTGGTCTCTTTGGGTGAGTTGTCTCATTGTCAATAATATAATATCTTATATATACTTATCTTGAGAGAAGGTTGTGATTATCTCTAGTTTTTTTTGTTGTTTTTTTTTTTCATGTTCAATCTGCTGATTATGGTATTTGTGGCATTAAGACTATCACATATATTCATTGTACAATTTGATCAAAGTCTCAGTAAATATTTATTCTTTATCATCGTTCATTTTCAACCAATATGTGTTAGACAGTTTCACATTTTTAACTTATATTTTAGGACTCAGATTCAATATTTTATTAAAGTCTCACTACTTGCAATACATAAATAAAAAGTATATACAGAGTATATACACAATATACAACAGACAATACACAAATATAAAATACAAGTACCATTATATTAAGAATTATTAGAGACTGTAAAACAATTTCTATATAAAATACATACGATTATTAAAATAATTTAATTAGGATGATCAAAAAGTACTGACTGATCTTTAAATCATTATTGCCCTTAATTTTGATCAGCTGACCATACAATGCAACATTGTTTTATCAGTTAGTAAAAAGATGTAAAAATTCGTTCATGAGCATTTTTGGAATTACTTATATTAACTAAGTGCAACAGGATTTACATGTAATTCCTAAATTTCAGTTATAACGTGGAATTCCTTATTTCATTCATTTACTGTAACACATATATAGAATGTTGTAATTTATTCCAATCAAGAAGGCCGTAATGGCCGAAGCGTATGAGAATTTGTGTTATAGTTTGTATTATATATGTATAGATATATATATATATATTTATATATTTGATGAAGGGATTAAGCTAGCAAACAAATGTCTGACTAAAATCGGCATATTTGTTTGATATAACGTTTCAACAACGCAAGAAATTGAAAACGACATTAAAAATTATCATTCCGGATCGAGGCATTACGCAGTTTTATGTTGATAACAAATTACATATCTATTTAAAAAAAAAACATGCACATACGAGTAATAGATTTACTTACTTGCAGAACATGTGTTTCCAAATAAAATCGTTTGTCTTCCGAGCTAAATTACACATATTTTTCAACATATTACTTAGATAAATATATTAGAAACTTTACAGACAATTTATTTCTTCTGTTTCTCAAAACAGTTGTCCATTTATATTTTTTTCAATAGACCATTAACGAAGGTTATTATAATTTTTTTTTGCACATTTTTTTTGTAATAAACTATCTTACTGATCAATAAAACTTGATAAAACTTAGACACACAAATCTCAACACATGAAACAGTATGAGATATAGAACCAGCATGTCATGTAGGTATAAAATGGGCATATAGTGCTAAATGGGACATTTTACTGGACTTTAAAATGTTCGTATTGTTATTTCTGTTATAATTGCAATAATAAATCTTTTATTTGTGTACCATAATCAACAATGTTAAGAACAAGTACATGACGATTTTTATAAATTACTAGTTTAAATTAAATTGTTAAGAGTTCTTCCTTTTATCTGAATCCATTTTTTACTTTTCCTGCTCTATTATGATTTGTTTGGCTTTTCGTTACTGATGTGACTACTGTAGAAATTGGTTTTTTTTATTGAAATACAATCTTCATTAAACAGTTTCTAGTTAATATTACTGTAAAATGCAATGCATGAGCCTAGGTTTAACCTCATTATCTGTTTTAAATAAGCGGATAGTATTCACAGAATGGTCATTTACAAAGCATGTGTTTCTTATAACTTTATTGTCAAAACTTAGTTGATATGCTTTAGTTTGTATTAATGCTTAAGAACGATTAAAGGACATTATTTGACAAAAAAAGTAATATATACTGATTTTACTTGCTGGCTAAATAGTGCATGCACTATTAATGCGGGTAGTCGGATAAATATATTCTTCAGTAGTTACCAATACAATTTCACAAGTTTTTTTTATTATATCTGAAAGTACAAATATAAATACAGAAAGAGAAAAGAAGCCAGCTTGGACCACAATGCCATGACAATCAACAACAACAATTTTGTTTTACAAGGATGCAGAAAACAGGTTTATACATTTTTATTAGATTTATGTTTTGACATTGTTGGAAACAGGTTTATATATAGTAGATATAGGCAGATGTGGTGTGAGTGCCAATGAGACAACTTTCCATCCAAATTAAATATTTATAAAAGTAAATCATTTAAGGTAAATGTACGGCCTAATAGTGTTTAGTTTTATGTTTTGACATTTTTGGTAACAGGTTTTATATATATTGTTTAGTTTTATGTTTTGCACATTATTGGACACAGGTTTATATATATTGTTTATTTTATGTTTTGCACATTATTGGACACAGGTTTATATACATTGTTTAGTTTTATGTTTTGAACATTGTTTACAATGAAAACTTGTTTATTTATATATATATATATATATTTACTCTATCTGTTACAGTAACGTATACGAAAACAAATTTAATGAAGGGATTAAGCTACCAAACAACTATCTGACTAACATTGGCATATCTTTTTTTAATATTACAGTTCAACAACGCAAGAAATTGAAATGCAGTGAATTAACAAAATTGGCTAGTAATACAACTTATACAAAGAGGGATAACTATCGATTTCTTTTTACGTTTGTTGAGAATAGAAGAAAAAAAGAGTTGTCCTTCTTTTCATTCCAATTTTTGTACGGTTGTAATTTGTGTTGATTGGTATTTATCTTGCATATATTACGTATATACAGAAGCGTATTAGGTCCATCTTTTTTTTTAAATTGTCGACTTTAAATCTTTTGAATTATCAATTTTAATCTTTGAAATTTTAACTTTATCAACCTTAGTCTAGTAATCATTAATATTAAATTTTGACATTCCAACTTCCGACCCACGTTAGTCCGACAGTGATTTTGTTCCGACCTTCATTAATCGAGTGAATATCTGTATTGAAAACATAATGAAGTTTAGTGCACTGGACTCTTGCTTCTGCCAAACAGTCCACTATTGTTTGATGTGCATTACTTTTCTGTTTGTTGGTAATTACTATTGATAGCATCGATACACATCCGTCTAGTCAGCAATATAATATCCACTGCATATATAATTACAAATGGATATTAAAATTTGGACATTAGTACCTGGGAAAGGGGAAGATTGTTCTCAAATTCACTTTGTTTTGGTAGGGATGTGCAGTTTTTGCATTAATAATGTACCATCTTGTATATAACATTAAAACATTCACTTAATTATGTCCCTTTAATTATATATAAACATAAACAAGAATGACTTGTATTTATATACAGTATTTTATTTTTAAAATGCATGGATTCAGAAACTCATGTTAATAAAAAGTTTCTGTTTGATTCAAATATCACAATTGGCAATTAAATGAGATTTCTCATATGTATATATGAGATATTTCTTAAATTAAAATATATAAATAGAGGTATACCTTTAAACAAACTTATCAGTAAGGGTAACCATACCAATGTTGTAATTTGATCTCTAGATATAGTTTACATTGGCACTAATATCAATTTTGTCATTAGCAAATTTAAACATACATAAATTGAACTTTCTATTCAAACGGGATGTATAGAGACGCACTCACGTTCATTTTTTTATCCATAAAGAAGTCTCTCCTAACTTTCCTATTACCTTTCGATATATATTTTTTTTTTTTTTGCATTGCACAAGTCATGTCTTCTTTGACTGTTCATGACGTTTATGCATGATTTTTTATTATTAATTGTTTTGACTTTTAACTAACTGTCAGTAACTGCGAGTACTCTCAAATCATACTTTCTTGTTAACATGACCTGTTGATATTATTTGTAATGTTTTTGTTAGTTATTGCTAATATGGATCTTGTCTATATACCAGCTTTGATTAGTTGGAATTACTACAAATTTTCACTTCTTCGTATTTTTACTCTTCATTTTCTTAAATATTTCTATCAATACTTAAACATAAATGCAAATAAAGACTTACCTCTATAAATCCCATTAAAAAATATTCAAGGATGTGAATTCAATCTTAATCGTTCTCTATAAACTAAGAACGCTCAACATATAAGCAACGATAAGTTACGCAATTTACAATCTATCCATCTTTTTATGGGTTTTTTTTCTTCTTTTGTTTTGGAAAGCAGAATTCAGTGTCATTGCGTGTCTGTCACAGTATACAATTCTCCTTTTTAAAACTAAAATTCGTATTGTCTTCGAAACCAATCACTATGTATACTGAAAAGTATAACACAATCATAAGCTTGTGACAACAGAGCTTCATCCGATGTATCTGAAATACAATACTACTGACAAAACTGTAACATGGTGTTCATTTCAGAAAATAAGAGAGGTATAAAGTGTTAAATAAACTATGTTCACTATACGCATACGGGATTTCTCGCTCCATTTAAGACTCATTGGTGGACTTCGGCTGTTGTCTGCTCCGTGTTCGGGTTGTTGCCGCTTTGACATATTCCCAATTTCCATTCTCAATTTTATTAAGATTCAAAGGTTTCAAAAACGTTTATTTTGTGTAAACGTATATAAATCAATCAATTTTGACCAATCAGAAAAAGACACGCCTACCTCATTAACATATTTGATTTTCCAATTTGTTTTTTACATTTGGTAGCGCCCGATGAGAAGCATTAACTTTAACAGTAACGGTCATATTCGTTAAAAAGATTACCTTCGAATTTACACTACAGGTTATAAGATATAGTACCCAAAAAACGCACTTGAGATCTTCACAAATAAAAAGCATGTGTATGATAATGATTTTGTTGTATTCCAACGTTGTAACATAAAAATTATTCATCAGTCTACTAGGTATTCATCCTAAAGATATATTATCCGTATTTGCTGTGTAAATTAAGAATGTTCGTACTGAACTGAATATCATAACAAAGCTATGTTGATCAATACATCCGATTCTAAATCCTGTTCTATCACTATGCTGAAACAAAAAAGCATTTTGGACAGCTGGAAAGTTCGAAGCGTATGTGTATTGTTTAACATGTAAATAACAACACAAAAAAATGTTTTAAACAAAACAAAAATGGTTAAATTCGCTTATTCAAATATACATTGAACGAATGTACAGAATACACACTTCCATTGTACAACATGTACAAATTAAAATAATTACACTGAACTGTTTGAGAAATTTTTCTTGAAGAAGAACCAATTATTATCATTTTTAAATCAAAATGATTTTCTTTAAATATCACGAAATTATCTGCACACTATTGACTGAAACAAAATCCCTACAAATTTAAATATCTTTTTTATTATTATGTTTAGCCTTGTGACAAAATGCAAGAAAGAGTTGTCCTTCTTTTTCATTTCTGCTTCATTTCTAGGTGTGATTTGGTTGATTGATTAATTGCAGTTATCTTACGATGGAAGGTCTTTAGTTTTATTTCACATATATTTAATTTTACAATAATGCTTTCAACTCCTTGTTCTAAACAAATATTTCCATAAGAACTTGTAACATTATAATATACAATTATGGCCCGCTGAGGAATTTAACATGCCAATCCTAGTAAGGGTTTTTCCTCGTGGGTTTATGCATTCCTCAGGTTGATAAAATTAGATATGGGGCAAAACTGTTAAATTATACAGATCATACAATTCATTCGAGAAAAAACAAAAGATTGTGCAAACACTTACGTTAAATTGTTTTGTGTCTAAGAATTTCTGGTACGTACAACAAAGATAGACTCATTTTATAAAATCTCGATTGCCCTAAGAGGACCGTTTACGAAAAATATCCTCGGAATGATTTTGATTTTCCAAGCCTTGTTTCCTTGTTATATTTTGGGCTTTTTACAAATGCCGTTTGCCCTATTGTTTACAGGCGACAATGACGATGTTATTTTTATGAAAGATAGCTCGTTATAAAACCAAGAGTGAAAACTAAGGCTATTCACAGAGGAATGATATGGTTGTTCGATGGAGGCTTTTATATGCGCCGATGTTAATCGTCGCTCCTGTCGATTTTGGAAAAAAACACTAAAATTAAACTTTGACATGTAATTTTGCATTAACTTATCAAAAAGATATGGTACAATAATAAGTAATACATGCACATCGCCGCCTACTTTTTTGTCAATATATTATATTATTTAAGACAAATTTCTAAATTGCTATAAGTGTGATTAGTTTTTTGGCATCAATCAAGTTTACATTTAGTAACATATCTATAATCGAAAATAAGTTTGACTATGATTGGCCATGATCAATGCGTACGTCTTTTCAATCTCTTTGTGAAGTCTGTTTCAAACACTCGTGAAGGTATTTTTCAAAATAACGTATAGTCTAACCCATTTCATGAAGAGATTTTGTTTACAATTCAAAGAGAATATGTTTCGTTATGTGTAATAGAGATTTTCAATAAAAATGACATTACTAGACACAACGAACCTATCTATCCGTAGTTCGTGCTATTGCATTGCAGGGTAACGAAGGGAAGCTTAGACTGTCTGCAATTTTGGCTCGTTCAATATACATGCTGTGTTAGAACAGATCCTAGCTGATAATTTGCACAAACTGCTGTTTTAATTCTTTACATATATTACTTATGAAATTTAGACTGATTTCATTCACAACAACCTTTAAAAGGAATTATTAAATCACGAACCTGTAATCAAACGCACCAATCTATTTTTCGTCATTTCACTTGACCTATATTTTTATCTCTTCAATAAACGATAAAATCTTAAAGTTTCTAAACCAAATTTAGTTTGAAAAAATAAAAATAAAATCTGAAGCGAGATAATATTGTTCTTTCTTATTTTAAAGTTATAAGATAAAAACATAAATTTCAAACCCACCAAAATATAATAGGTGTACACGACTTGCTGGTCCTTCTTTTTTTTGTAAGCATACTCATATAATAAATTTCAAGATACTTTTGTCGAAGGTAAAAATTCACATGACTGAAGCAACTTTCTCATAGAATATTGTCACCTTTCCGTCGTATTTTATCAAATGGAGTTTATAAGTACGTACCTGAAAAATATCATCTGATAATACTGTACTGAATCAGTTTATCAGATAGAGATAATAGAGATAGGCTTTTTTGTACATATACTAAGGGAAAACTTCGTGCAAAGATATTAGTTATAGAATTTTAAACATAGATTACGCACTTGCTTTTCTATGACGTGCTAGTGCATATTTTATACAACCTTTTAGTTGCATAAAACCTTGTGTTGAGTCGCTTAAGTCGAGCGCTCAATTTAAGGTGTACTTGATTTTATCCATTCTTATATTTGTTTTCACCAATAACTTAATCAATAAACTTGTTTTAAGGAAATCATTGCTAGCACTACATGTAATAATCCTCTATATATCAATTAGCAAACTGCCAAATATGAGAGTATAGGAGGTTGCGTCATTGCGACCATGAACTCTACACCACTGCTAGAGTGCAGAAAGTCTTTGGCTCGATTCTTGCCGGTTTCAGATCAAAGATTGGCTGCCTCCCTGCCAATCACACAATGTTTATAGTGGGAAACATTATGAAAATAATTGTGCCAATCGTGATACAAGCATAAAATCTAGAATAAAGGTTGACTTAACGATGCTTAAAAAAAATCAGCTGCTGGCCATAAAAAATTTCCATTTTTTCAAGACGGCCACCGTTCATTTTGCAAATGGCGTCATATCCAATAGGCTGCATTTCGTAAATCCTTTGAAAGCTGTGTTATAGGTACATTACAAATCAAGGTTTGATAAAACGTAAATAACAGTTCCTAAAGTACGATAAAACAATACATAAATTACAAAACAATGACTTCCGGTTCCAAAATGGGGGCAAATACTTTGATAATGGCTACATTTGTAAATCAATTGAAAGCTGTGTTTTAGGTATAATAATCTAAAGTAAGGTTTAATAAAAACGTAAATTACAATTCCTGAAGTACGATGAAACAATACATTATTAAAGAAAAAGTGACATGCGGTTTCAAAATGGTGGCAAAAACGTTGAAAGTGGCTACATTTCGTACAATCGAAAGCTGTGTTGTATGTAAAATCCAATTTAAGTTTTGAGAACACGTAGATTACTGTTCCTAAAGTACGATAATATAAGTTATATGGTTCGCTACTGACCCCATACGGTTCCATAGAGGGTTAGTAAAATTCATAGGGGGTGAGGCCGGAGGCCGAATCCCCTATGGATTTTATTCACCCTCTATGGTCCGTAGGGGGTCAGTAGTTAACCGTATAACGAATTTATCGCACGCTGGACTTTTTCTGCTGCGTTATGTTGAAAAATAAACAATGAAACACAACAACATTAATAGATGACGTCACGATTAACGCGTATTGAACCCCCTATGAAATTTACTAACCCCTACCGTCTCATAGAGGGTCACCACGTGACGGCGTTAAACCAATCACAAAGTGATATTTTACCCGCGGTGCGATAAAACAAAATACATACATGACGAACAAGTGACTTCCGGTTCCAAAATGGTGGCAAAAAAGTTAAATTTAATTTTTGTTTCATTTTCTTCTAATTTACATTGGTTGTGTTGTTTATTCTTTAGTTTTCTATGTTGTGTCATGTGTACTATTGTTTGTATGTGTGTTCTTTTCATTTTTAGCCATGGCGTTGTCAGTTTATTTTCGATTTATGAGTTTGACTGTCTCTCTGGTATCTTTCGTTCGTTCCTCTTTTACAAGAGATATCACTTATTTTGTTAAGTTCAAATACCTAGTTTGGTTAGAAAAGACAGGTTGCATTTCTTATAATAATCTTACAGTTGCCAATACACAAACACACTTAAGTTATCAACACCGCTGAATTTTTTCCATCCGCATTCCAAAAGTTCCTGATATGAGAGTGTAACGGCAGCCAAAGAAATCCATTTTGGTTTCCAACTGACATGGGTTTTTTTCTTTCATCCAAACCCAGTTTTCAGGACATGGTACGTGAACCTTTTGTATGCATTAATCCGGTTGAGTCAACCTTGATATGCTTCTCTTTTGGTGTGCTGTGGGAGAGAACCTCTGGTAGGCCGAATAGAACATAGCACGGCGCTGTTTCCTGACAAATGATTCAAATCGTGCCTTGTAACATGTAACAACAAATTTTGATGTTGCGTACATGATGCAAGCAATTGCTTCTATGATGTCCATGTATGTGTCTTCATTCAAAATAAAAGCGAGCAAAAAACAAAATTAAAAGCGAGTTCCTGCTGGAAATACTTCCCATGTCTACCAAGCTGACCTTTTCACTTTCCCACCAAATACTTACACAGTGCCACATTCAAAGAATGCATGGAAGGAAAGAATAGCAGCTGCACGAGAACAAACACATTTGATATGTCATAAACATAAAGCCATCGAAAGTCTTAATTCCTACAAAAACCTATCCACAATTATTGCATACCTAATACTGCGAGAGCTGAAATACCTAATACTACTAAATCTGTGTCAGTACTACTTGGATTTACTTTTATCAACCATTTTCAGCTGCAAGCATATCATGGACTAACACACGTGTATCTGCTAGTTCGTGGTTATAAAGGGATAGCTGGAAGTATCCGTATTGAAATTGCAAAGAATATCTCACCTTCTGTAAGATTAGCATTGTTATTAGTCTCTAAATAAGCAATCATTACGGCTAGAAACTAGAACCAATCCGTTTTGTTGTCATCTTCAGAGAGACTACTCCAAACCCTTGGCGTTCTATCAGAACCAACCACTTCCCGTCTATCACCAGCACTTTGCCGTTTTCTCGGTCCACCCTTTAAATTATTAATTTAGTAAACATCAAATACAATGTCTACTCTTAAATACTTATCGGTGCAAGATTTTATGTAAGACAGTATGGCATCATTTGCATTATCATCAAATCTGGTCAACCAACGATAAATGCGGAATTTTGATCAGTTCATGGCAAATCGCACAATGTTTCAAGCATACCAATTTGCTGCGATCTGATAACAATGTTTAAAGTGACATCCGTAGACAAAGACAGATGAGTAATTTAGTTTTTGTAGATAAAGAAATGAAAGTCTAGAAAATAGATCGCAATCACATTCTACAGCTTTGGGGTTTTTTTTGACAAAGACATTTCCAATTGTATTTTACGGCTTTTATTAGAAATAGTTCTTTTTTACCGGGTTATAAAAAGCAGATTCTCCGTCGTTTTGATTTTGCTTCAAACGATCTTCGTATTGTTTGGACCCAATATCTTGGTGTTATATACATATATCACCGGCCTCTGAGTCAACAATTTCATTAAAAGAGTCAATTTTGTACAAATCTGACGACTGTTCTAGAATAAAAGAAAATGGATTTCCAAACTCGTTCATCATTTTAGAAAACCTTTAATGATTTTCAAAGGAATTCTTTTGTGTTTCGTAGAGTCTTCATGATGTCGTTCTCATCTGTTTAAGAATGACTCAAACTACTCGATTTTTTTCAAATTCATCTACCAGTCTACTGACTTCCATCCATCCATCGTCTCAACGGAACCTTTTTGTGGTACCGAAATCGCCCTTCACAATTGCATTATTCGGTTTTTGTTCCTGATCAATTGTGATATATGACAACAACTTGCTGGTCTAACGTACCTAAATTACAATTTGCAAATTCAATTGTTACCCTATGAGTGATGTTCGTGAAGGGAAGCCATATCTTGGAGATAGACCAGCAACCTTCGAGCATAATTAATACGATCTAAACCAACAAAATACGGTATTATGCTTGATATTTACTGATTGTAAAGGACGTTATCTGACTCATAAAATGAGCGAACGACCGATCAATCACTTTCATGCAATATATCATCATTTTTTTTTTAAACAAACCATTTATATGTACTACCCATCAAATATAACGATAAACTTATCTTCTCCGTACAAATCTGTCCATTTCCACTGAATTTGCCTAGCCAATACCAAAAGTGGGTGATCTGCAGCTATAATTGTATTGGGTGGCGATTTTGAAATCTTTTTCACCTTATCCATCGAATGCTTGATCAATTCAACTTAATGTGTGTGCAAATCACTCTGTATGTCTATAAATAGTTTGCACATTCGCAAAATTGATAAACGCATTTGTTTCATAACCTAAAAAATGTTATGAAACCAATTCATAATATTTTAAAAAATTCAAAAGCACCAAGTAAATAGTAAATAGTTCAAATGTTTATTTGTGAATTTTGTTACATTTTCGCTCATGAAATTTCAAATATTCATTTCTATCAAATACGTCACTTGCAAGGAATGTAGCCACTAAACCTGATAATATTTTGCCAGCAGTTATTTCTTTAAAAGATTATAATAATGATGCTTCATGCTATTTTTCATGCTGGTATCATCATTTGTACAATTCTCTCGATTTTGCTTGCTAATATTTTCCACTATTAGGAGTCAGAGTAAAGATTGGATTGGCATTTCATCCTACGGTTAAATATAAAGTAATGTTCATATTCATCTTCACGTTCTAGAGTGTAATAAATTATGCATACGTAAAACACATATGCAACGACCCATTATATATATATATATATATGGCCTAACATCCTATCCTTTTTTTCAACTTCTAACGTTGCATATATCCCCCCATTTCAAAATTTATGGATACGCATCTGGCATCGAGATCTTATTATATTAAGTTGTTTAATGTAACATACCATACACATTTCAGTTTAGGACTTATTGAGTAAAATGCATTTGGTGAATTATATTTAACTGTTTTATCAATAAAATGGATGAGATACTATTAGTTGATTAACATCAAGGGATATTAAATAAATCCCTGGAAATGTCTATTGTTTTTAGACTCCGATAGCATTCCCGTTTAACAAATATATACATTAAACAAATGAAAAATGATGTTGTTTAGAAATTAAATGAAAGATACTGTTTTATCTCAAATCTTAATCTAATTCATAACATAGCCTATGAGAGAATGAAATACTTCAGTAGAATATGCACAGTTGCCAAATTAAGACGTTGTGTATTCATACGCCAACATGTGTGTATGTTGTTATTGTTAATATAAATGATATAAAAAGGTTCTTTGAGCCTTATCTTTGATAGACATTTATTAATAATGAATGGCATTAATTTACTATGAAATTATTGAACCATACAATTTATTTTTGACTTTTTATATTTTACATAATCCGCGAACACTTCGCGGATTATTCAATGTGAAGAGTCAAAAATAAAAATTTTAGGGTTCAATAAATTCAAAATAAATAATAGCCATTCATTAAATAGCATGCTCAGTATCCAATTTTAAATGCCAAATTTTTCGACATGATTAGTAGGCGTTTATTTTGTTACACGTAATAAATTTTAGTTGTGTTTGGCCTATAACATTAAACCTGTCATGAACTATGATTGTAAATTATGTTTTCAGTTCTCCTGACGTACATTGTGATTTGTTATCGTGTTTATTTCATATGAGAAAACTATCGAAGTTATATAAGAAAAACATTGTCTTTATAAATTTGTCATAATAAAAACTCTTCGCTATCATATTAGAAAAAATATCGCATCCATATTTTCAAACAAATAGTATGGTCGTTTAATAATAGGTGATTTTTGTGTAGAAAACCCTTGAATTCATCGAAATTGTATTCCACCTATTGTGCTATATAATATTGATTGCACGTTAACACCTACAAATGATAAATCGTGCATTTTCGATTTATTTAATGAACTAATCAATTTTCACGTATTAACACAGCTTGCTTGATACTTCATAACATGAAAGTTATATAGACAGATTTTTATCATGTTTTAGGAAGAATACTCATTCCTTTATACCGAGAACTCGTCCTTTCTTTATACAAATTTAAACATTGAATTATCTACAATGCAACACTTTCATATTAAACAATATCGCTATTATAAATAAGAAACGTTTTTATCATTTGCTTCTCCCATAGACTGTATACTCTCATTCTGAAAGACTTTCAAGTAATGTATAGAACGCCACGTAGATGTTTAAAGTTTCCCCGGGCACCGGTTTCAGTACAAAGGGATGACTAAATTAAGCAAAGACCCATCGAAACAACATCTGATACAGAAGTGTAATGCCACGTTTATATATTCGGCTGATATATTAGATCGCAATAATGACGATTTCAGTATGTGCATGTAAAATATTAATCCTGTTGAACTGACTTCCCACAAACATTAGTTTTAAAAACAAAAAAAAATATATTCCCGTTTCCCACATCCGGAAAAGTAATCGTGTATATTTCCCGCACCGTTTTATTTTTTGTTAAAAATACATTTATTTCCTTCCCCCTTACTTACATTCCCCCAGCGAAATCATGCTGATATTTGTTGTAAGAAAAACGTCCGAAGTGTTGTCTTAAACTGCAATATTGTTTGCCGGCGGAACAAAACTATCCCTATCAGTTTTACATTTATGCACCTGGCCTGAGTCAGGCGCCTGTTATTCAGTCATTTGTTGGTTTAGTTCATAGGGGTTGAAAGACATTTCGGCACCCAGACATTGCCCTCCCAAGTCTAGAATTCGTTCTGAATCCGTTGGTTTTCCTGTTTGAATTCCGACCGTATATAGCCAGTCAAGGTCGCTAATAACTTTCCATTTGTTGCAGGTTGAAATGTTTACACTAGCAATATTGGGGTCCTTAATAGCTTGCTGTGTGGTAAATTGTATTAATTTTATGCATTATCAAATGAATAATCCCTAAAATGAGGGACTGTAACTCAGACAAGGGGTAATTTTACTGTTGTAGAAAAGAAAAATGAAAAACTTACATTTTTTAACTTAAAAGTGGGGGGAATTCATCATCATCATCCAAACAACTTTTCTAACAATTTGTTTTTAGGAATAAATAAGATATATTTAAGGCAAGAAATATTGCAAAATTCTTGGCATGTGTTGACAATATAATACTAGATAGAAAAGACATAACATAAATATGTGTCTTTTGTTACTAAAAAATGGTTTTTACAAAAAAAAACTTAATACAAATTTGATTAGAATACACTCAGGCCACACCAATTTAATTTCTTGTTCTACGGATTTTTGGATTCCAAAAATTTGGACGAGCGAGCTATTTGAAAATTTGTGTAAAAAAATATTTAATTTGCTTATTTTTCATGCGAAGCTTTAAAAGTAAAGGCGAGCGATTATATATATATTTTTTTTTTTAAACATAAATTAATAGGTTTTGACAATATTAAAACTTATAAATATTATAACTCCCACATGGGATATATTGGTTTGGTGCTTAATCAAATATATACACAGTGTGGTAGGGTACTTATTCTTATATGACTGTGAATTCAAAAAACAATAGTTAATATCTTTTTATAATATTTTCAAAAACAACCCGGTGCGGGAAATGAAAATTCTTACATTTCCGGATGTGGGTGGGTCCGTCGAACAAGGAATTAAATTGGTATGGCCTAAATGTTCATATAATGGAAAACAATAACATTGATTTTATCTTTTTTATCGGGATAGGCCTGGTCATGTGAAAATAGATACTTAACCACGTATAGATTATCGTTGGTAATCAGCATAATGATTATCTGTTAATCGCTATTTTACCTTTGGCGACGTTGTTTATTTCAGTCAAATCGACACGCGCAACCTTAGTTTCTCGCCTTAATTTTTCATATCACTCTACTGTGCTGAGCTAGTAAATTATCAGTCAGTAAGATCAAAGAAAATTTTCGTAAAAGAGCAATAATACTTTTTACTGTTAGTTTATAAATGTTTAACAATCTTGTATAAAGAATCAGTATGAAATATAGTTGAACAAGCAAATACTACGGGTCGGAACTTCGATCAGTTGATATAATAATCACTCGATAATTGCATGATTTGACAAGTATCAAACAGAAATGCTTTACCTGAGGAAAGTGGTACATGGGGTTACAAAAAAACGCTGTCTTTGATTTTTTTTTTAATTTGAATGATGATAATTCCAATTTAGAAAAGATTAATAGAATATATTAATATATCTCGTAAAATTTAGTATGTGATAAAAGTTATTTATTTGTAGAAGCATATACCTCAATTTTGCCGCATATACATACTAACTCTTGAAAGTATACCCTAACTTTGCTATTAATAATATTTCACATTATTACGCTGTTCCGACCGTATATAGCCAGTCAAGGTCGCTAATAACTTTCCATTTGTTGCTGGTTGAAATGATTACACTAGCAATATTGGGGTCCTTAATAGCTTGCTGTGTGGTAAATTGTATTAATTTTATGCATTATCAAATGAATAATCCCTAAAATGAGGGACTGTCACTCAGACAAGGGGTAATTTTACTGTTGTAGAAAAGAAAAATGAAAAAACTTACATTTTTAACTTAAAAGTGGGGGAATTCATCATCATCATCCAAACAACTTTTCTAACAATTTGTTTTTATGAATAGATAAGATATATTTAAGGCAAAAAATATTGCAAAATTCTTGGCATGTGTTGACAATATAATACTAGATAGATGTATAGTTCTTTGGAAAAGACATAACATAATATGTGTCTTTCTTTACTAAAAAATGGTTTTTAAAAAAAAAAAAATTAATACAAATTTGATTAGAATACACTTAGGCCACACCAATTTAATTTCTTGTTCTACGGATTTTTGGATTCCAAAAATTTGGACGAGCGAGCTATTTGAAAATTTGTATAAAAAAAATATTTAATTTGCTAATTTTTCAAGCTTTAAAAGTAAAGGCGAGCGATTATTTTTTTTTTTTAAACATAAATTTATAGGTTTTGACAATATTAAAACTTATAAATATTATAACTCCCACATGGGATATATTGGTTTCGTGCTTAATCAAATATGTACACAGTGTGGTAGGGTACTTATTCTTATATGACTGTGAATTCAAAAACCAATAGTTAATATCTTTTTATAATATTTCAAAAACAACCCGGTGCGGGAAAGGAAAATGAATACATTTCCGGATGTGGGTGGGTCCGTCGAACAAGGAATTAAATTGGTATGGCCTAAATGTTCATATAATGGAAAACAATAACATTGATTTAACTTTTTTATCTGGATAGGCCTGGTCATGTGAAAATAGATACATAACCACGTATAGATTATCGTTGGTAATCAGCATAATGGTAATCTGTTAATCGCTATTTTACCTTTGGCGACGTTGTTTATTTCAGTCAAATCGACACGCGCAACCTTAGTTTCTCGCCTTAATTTTTCATATCACTCTACTGTGCTGAGCTAGTAAATTATCAGTCCGTAAGATCAAAGAAAATTTTCGTAAAAGAGCAATAATACTTTTTACTGTTAGTTTATAAATGTTTAACAATCTTGTATAAAGAATCAGTATGAAATATAGTTGAACAAGCAAATACTACGGGTCGGAACTTCGATCAGTTGATATAATAATCACTCGATAATTGCATGATTTGACAAGTATCAAACAGAAATGCTTTACCTGAGGAAAGTGGTACATGGGGTTATAAAAAAAACCTGTCTTTGATTGATTTTTTTTTTAATTTGAATGATGATAATTCCAATTTAGAAAAGATTTATAGAATTTATTAATATATCTCGTAAAATTTAGTATGTGATAAAAGTTATTTATTTGTAGAAGCATATACCTCATTTTTGCCGCATATACATACTATCTCTTGAAAGTATACCCTAACTTTGCTATTATTAATATTTCACATTATTACGCTGTTAATAATATCACTTGAACGTATACATTAACTTTACTATAAATATTATCTCTTGAACGTATGCAC
Organism: Mytilus edulis; assembly: GCA_019925275.1. NCBI lineage: Eukaryota > Metazoa > Mollusca > Bivalvia > Mytilida > Mytilidae > Mytilus > Mytilus edulis. Next base: position 77,689,571 of record CM034354.1, on the reverse strand, counting down.
TGACGCCGCTATCAATATAATCTATTTAACGTATAACCTAACTACGCTGCTGTCATATTTTCTATTCAATGCATGCTCTAACTACCAGACTACGTTATAACCCATATTTCATCATAAAAATATATATTTAAAGGAAAAGACCGATTTCATTTAGCCGCATCTCCTCTGCAACCACATATGTCAGAAGTATTTGTGAGATGATGTATAAATTTAGTGGTTTATCTACAAATACTATTACATGAATTTGATTTGTCTGTTAGCATTTTCCTTTGGTATACACTTCGATATACCATTATGCTGAAACCACTTTGCTAAACTTCATTTTGATTCCTTCATACGGGATAGTATAAGTTATATAGTTCGCTATTGACCCCCTACGGATCCATAGAGGGTTAGTATAATCCATAGGGGGTGAGGCCGGAGTCCGATTCGTCTATAAATTTTATTCACCCTCTATGGATCCGTAGGGGGGAGGCAGTAGTTAACCGTATAACGAATTTATCGCACGCAGGACTTTTCTGCTGCATTTTGATGAGCAAAAAACAACGAAACACAACAAAATTTAAAGCTGACGTCACCATTTATGCGTCATGAACCCCCTATCAAAATTTACTAACCCCCTTCAGTCTCATAGGAGTTCACCACGTGACGGCGTTAAACCAATCGCAAAGTGATAATTTAACCGCGGTGCGATCTAGATGCATGGAATCAATGGTTTTGTTAGTTTTGTATTATTTTAATTTTAGTTTCCTGTGTACAATTTGGAAATTAGTATTGCGTTCACTGAACTAGTATATATTTGTTTAGGGGCCAGCTGAAGGACGTCTCCGGGTGCGGGAATTTCTCGCTACATTGAAGACCTAGCTGTTGGTGACCTTCTGCTGGTGTTTTTTCTATGGTCGGGTTGTTGTCTCTTTGACACATTCCTCATTGCCATTCTCAATTCTATTTAAACAAAATTGAGATTGAAAAGAACATCAAAATACATAACTAGGGAATAAAAACATATTATTTATAGAGAAGTTCTGTAAGATATTATCTATAGAGAGGATATGTTACATATTATTTTATTATTTATAGAGACGTTATATTAGATATTATTTATAGAGAACTTTTAAAGATATTATTTATAGCGAATTTATGAAAGATATTATTTATAGAGAAATTATGTTAGATATTATCTATAGAGAAGTTTTTAAGATATTATTTATAGCGAAGTTATGTAAGATATTATTTATAGAGAAATTATGTTAGATATTATCTATAGAGATGCTATATTAGATATTATTTTATTATTTATAGAGACGTTATATTAGATATTATTTTACCATACAAGTATTTCAAACAATTCTATTGGGTAAAACGTAATGACGTTTCATTGAATAATTCAGTTTATTTTCATTCAATTGCAAGGAAGGACGAATAACCCTAAAAATTTACACCAGCGGTAAATTACCCTTGTTTATTTTTACTTGAGTTACCTTCCATACAAATGACGTCACAGACGTAAATAAACAAAACGGCAGCGTTCACGTTCCAATACGAAGGAATATGGCATTGAACATAAAAAGAGCTGAGAGTGCCAGTAGCCGATGATATATCTTACAAACGGTCCTTTTCAGCAAAGTTGTGTTAGAAATTATTCTTAGCGAAGTTTTATTAGATATATTAGATGTTGTTTATATTGAAGTTATGTTTGATATTATTTCTGGAGAACTTATGTTAGACAAGTTAGATATTGTTTATAGCTGAATAATATCTAACATAACACCGAAACTATTAGTCGTTGCGCATATTGAAGCTTATAAGAATACATTGAGAAGCATTTCATCATTGTCATGTTTGTACTGGATTATTAATGGGGGTCTACATGATAAACTGTCTGAACCTTAATTATTAAATTAAATTGGTTCTTATGATGTTATTATTTTGTCTGAGTGTTGGGTTGCATACGATAATGTTATAGTTGGTCTTATTTGTAAACCTGTTCCTTTATTAAATAGTAAATACAAAAAGGGGTAGTCGAATGTTCCTTATAATTAAAAACTGTGGTTCTAAGTTTTTAAAGATGTTCAAATGATGTATGATACAAAAATATGGTTACAAGTATTTAATTATGTGATAAAGTATGGTCAAGATTATTATGTTGGTTTTGTCTATTTACAACCAAATAGTTCATATTATTATAAAATGTACGAATATGACATATTGTTTGAATTGTTTAGTTGTGTTGAAAGATATTCAACTGAGTCTTCTATTATAATTTTTGAAGTGATAATAATGCAAGAACGGCAACAGATAATTATTTTATTAAACATGATAGTTTGTGTGAATCAAGTTTTGACAATTTCTCATATGTTTTATTATATGAGTGATAATAACATTATTATCTATTCAAAGGAATCCGAAAAAAAGAACCAATGAGTATGAAGCAAAACTGTTATACTAGTCCTCCATACTTTTATTCAGTTCGTGAGTTAATCGCCCTAATTTACACATCACTAACCTCTAGACAAAAATGTGATTTATCCGATGATAAACATATATCCTTAATATGCTATAAATAATACTTTTTGAACTAATGCCCTTTCTTCGCTATAAATATAATCTATTGAACGTACAACATCACTTCGGTGTAAACACTATCTCTTGAACGTGTACCCTAATTATGCTATAAAAATTATCAACATATATCTCAAGTTCACCATTAATACACTATCCTAAACGCATACCTTTACTACGGTATCAAAATACATTTTTATAGAAAGATACCTCAAGTTCGCTTAAAATACTAGCTCTATAACGTATACCCTAACATCATTAAAACCCTATTTAAAACAAAACATACATTGCAAATTCGGTTATCCTAACTTTGCTATTAATATTAGTTACATAGTGTGCTAGTGACCTAATACGGTATATATGGGGTCAGTAAATTCCATATGGGGTGAGAGCGAAGCTCGAATCCCCATATGGAATTTACTGACCCCATATCTACCGTATTACGTCACTAGCACACTATGTAACGAATTTATCTTACCGACTATCTTAACGGGTGAAATTAAGACTAGTGATTCTCAAAATGAGCAAGTCTTCAATACTGTGAGCACTAAGAAAATACTTCCATTGATCCTACAAAAACAGATGCCAAGAATAACGACTTGTAAGGTTTAAATGAATTTAATTCAATCTTAATCATCAATTTCTTCGTCTGTTGGAACTTTTCAGATTTTTTCTCAGTACCGTTTTTTTTTTATAAAGGGACATAACACCATTACTAACCGTGTATGAAATAAGCCCCGCCCCCTTCTTACCTAATAAGGAATATAAAGGGACGTAACTCCACTACTAACCGTGTATGAGATAAGCCCCGCCTCCCTACTAACCTAATATCAAATATACACGGTTTGCACGCGGACGCTTTTAACCAATCATATTCCTGGAAATGTATAGGAGGTAAGATAATAATATATACTCTAACTTCGCTATCTATGTCTACCGTAACTTTGCTATAAATAATATAGTATCATAATCATATAGCCTAACTACGCTATAAATATTATCTCCTGAACGTATGAACTAACTTTGCTATAAATATAATCTATTGAACGTATATCCTGACTATGGTGTAAACATCTTCTGTTGAACGTATATCCTAACTTCGGTATACAAAAAATGTTTTATACTAGTAACATATTATTAATATCAACAATAACTTCGCTATAAATAATATGTAATCATAACATATACCATAACTACGCCATCGATAATATCTTGAAATATACCTTAACGTCGCTATATTTGTAACCCTCATTTTCCATGCATTTAACCATTTAACCCTCATTTCCCATGCATGTAACGTTATATACTATTTATAGCGAAGTTATGTTAGGTGTTATTTATATTGCAGGAATGTTAGACATGTTAGATGTTATTTATAGCGAATTTATGTTAAATTTGTTAGATGTTATTTATAGCGAAGTTATGTTAGATGTTATTTATAACGAAGTTATGTTAGATGTTATTTATAACGAAGTTATGTTAGATATGTTAGAGGTTATTTATAGCAAATTATTTTAGATATGATAGATGTTTTTTATAAATATCCTGTTAACAAACTTTTGAATTTAACGAGAAGCTAAGAATTTTCTTATCACAGGAGTAGATTACCTTAGCCGTATTTGGCACAACTTTTTGGAATTTAAGGTCCTCAACGCTCTTAAACTTTGCACTTGTTTTGCTTTTAAAAAGATCGTCACTGATGAGTCTAATGTAAACGAAACGCGCGTCTGGCGTATTAAATTATAATCCTGGTACCTTTGCTAACTATTTAGATATTATTTATAGCGAAGTTATGTTAGATATGTTAGATATTATTCACAGTTGTCATTTTTATTTAAGTGCGTTAAATATGTTTTATAAAAACAAATTTAAAATCATCAAAGTCTTATCACGTCGAAGAATAATACAAAGTATTGTAAAATACGTTAAAATGGCAGAATAAACTTCAAGAAGGCCACTGATACCTTTGAAATTGTAACTGATTCACAGTTTGGATTTCTGCCGGGCAGTAATACAGTTGATGCAATGTTTAATTTATTAACTGTCATTCAGAAATTACTCTTCAGCAAGAATCTGTTGTATAGCTATTATGTAGGCTGAATATAATTATGGTTCAAATTGTCAAATATCGGTATTTTAATATAACTAGATGCTCTAAAGAGCCTGTGTCGCTCACCTTGGTCTATGTGCATATTAAACCAAAGACACACTCACTCAGATGGAATCATGACAAAACTGTGTTTTGGTATTGGTGATGTGTTTGTAGATCTTTCTTTATTGAACAATCTTGCTGCTTACAGTTATCTAGATGTCTATAATGAAATTGGCCCAGAAGTGACAGTGGAAATGAAAATCGTTAAAAATTGACTATAAAGGACAATAACTCCTAAAAGGGTCAATTGACCACCTTGGTCAAGTTGACTTATTTGTAGCACTTACTTTGCTGTACATTGTTGCTATTCACAGTTTATCTCTATCTATAACATTATTCAAGATAATAACCAACAGGTGCAAAATTTTCTTAAAATTACCAATTCAGGGGCAGCAACCAAACAAAACGTTGAAAAATTTAATCCACATCAGATTTTCTAATAATGCTTTGGTTTCAGAGACATGAGCTAAAAACTGCATTTTACTCTATGTACTATTTTAAGCCATGTCGGCCATCTTGGTTCACGGGCAGGGTCATCGGACACATATTTAAACAAGCTTTCCTAATGCTGATTGTGGACAAGTTTGGTTAAATTTGTCTGAGTAGCTTCAGAGGAGAAGATTTTTGTAAAGATTACAAAAATTTACAAAAAAATTGTTAAAAATTGACTATAATTGGCAATAACTCCTTAAGGGGTCAACTGACCATTCAAAGTATAGATCTTACTTTGCCGAACATTATTGCTGTTTACAGTAAATCTCTATCTATAATTATATTCAAGATAGTAACCAAGAACGGCAATATTTCCTTAAAATTACCAATTTAGGGGCAGCAACCCAACAACGGGTTCTCCGATTCATCTGAAAATTGCAGGGAAGATAGATCTTGATAAACAATTTAATCCATGTCAGATTTGCTCTAAATGCTTTGGTTTCAGAGATTAAAGCCAAAATCTACATTTACCCATATGTTCTATTTTTCGCCATGGCGACAATCTTAGTTAGTTGGCCTAGTCATCGTCATTTTTTAAACTAGATACTCCAATGATAATTGTGGTCAAGTTTGGTTTAATTTGGGCCAGTAGTTTTAGAGGAGCAGATTTTTGTAAAAGTTAACGACGACGGACGACGACGACGACGGACGCAAAGTGATGAGAAAAGCTCATTTGGCCCTATAGCCAGGTGAGCTAAAAAAAAGTTTGATCGGAGTTTTTTATTTTTCGTTTCATATCATGCAAAATTAAGTAAGGGTTGTGCTGACAACAAAATGTATAGCACTTTACATTCAACAAAGCAATATGCTGAGGTGTAAGTAATTAGACACTGTTTTGTGAATTTAACTGAGTTGATGAGTCTTTGTTGAAATTATGCATTTGTAAATTGAAGTAATTTTTTTTTTTTTTTTTTGCTTTGGTGGTTTCAAACTGTATTGGTCTTAATTATATATAATGACTACAAGAATCACATATTCCTAGTTAGATTGTTTGATTTACAATTACATCTGTATTTGTATTGCTGTGTTCACACGTAATTCGAATTCGATTCGCATTAAAAAAAAACTCGAATTATTTTAATTCGCTTTCGAAACGTTTAACGTCTATACGTAAATTCTAAATTGAATTGCAATGCGCGTTAAATTTCCTTTACTGTCAGAATGACGTTAATTTTGAATTCGTATAAACAACAACGGATTTCTTATGCGAATTGGTTAATGCTAACTAGCCAATTCGAATCAATTTGAATTTTAAAAAAGAGCGTGTGAACAGAATTAGTGAATTCGATCCGCATTCGATTCGAATTCAATTTGAATTAAATGTACGTGTGAACTAGGCATAATATTCTTCATTGTATGCATAATTTTTATTATTTCATCTTTGGTTGGATTTCTGTAAAGTTGTCTTATGAACTGTAAATCATTTGGTAACCCTCGGAAGTTTAATTCATCATTTTCTACATGAAAATAACCAGTATCAAGTCAGGAATATAACAATTGGTATCCATTTTATTTTTTGGTTTTTTACTTTCTTGGGAGTTCGGTATTTTTATTATTTTGCTTTCAAATTTAGCATTGTTCAAATTTTTACATATAATATAGTTTGCACATGAAATAATCCGACAAAGACATAATTTCACAATTAAATAAATGACTACGAGAAAAAGTAACCGCTGAAATTTCTCTACATACGACCGAGATGTTTTTCGACATTTCCTTTATCTAACTATTATATCTGCATGTACATTTATCCGTAATAAATATTTGATAGAATTTTTAAAAAACCTTTTTTTTATTTTGAGATTAAATAAAGAATAGTTTGACAATATGATTCTACATATTTTCATTGGAAATCTGTCGAATATTCTTTAACAGTATTGTTCGAATTATTAATGATGCTCTACCCTAGAAAACGTTACCGTAGTTTACCTAGCCTTTAAGAACTAGAGTCCTAATACTGTTCGTCGTTTGGCGTACGTAATTACAAACCTGGTATCTTTGATGAGGTTTTTACAACTATTATGTACAAAAGTCACCATTCATTAAATATGTATTCCTAAAAAAAAACATATTTGCTTTGATTCTAAAGACAAATTCAGTATTGCTTATACACCTTTACAGATGAAATACAGAAAATGAAATTCCTATAATTCATCAAAAGTTGAATAACACAAATACGGAAATCCAAGGAAAATACAAAAAGAATAGTCCCTAATCAAATGGCAACAACAAAAGTTCTACACTTCAAATGAATAAATAAAATATATTTCTCTTATTTAAACATCATTTTTTTAATGTACACAATGTTTTGATCCGCAGTTTTTCAAAATTCTTTTGTTTTAATGAAACAACATAATATTCATTCTTTATATCAATTTTCAATGTTAAACAAGAATGCGGAAATCGATTCAAACTAAATATTATAACGTACAAAATTTATTGCGTGTTTGTATTGTTTGTTATTTTTAAATCCTTTTGTCGATTTATTCTTTATCGCTGAAAAATCTTAACATATGAAGAGTAGTTCGCGGTAAAAAAAACGTCCATTTATATCGTCTAATTATACTGATACAATAAGATATAACAAGTAATATCTTTTCTAAAAAGCTTGCCGTATTTTAGCTGATTATATTGAGATCAGTGGTTTGTGAGTAGTTTATTTTTATTGGAATATTGCACTTCAAGCAATATGAAAACATAGCGCTTTTTTTCTACTAATTTGTCATTTTTGTTTTATTATTGGTGGACCCGTGTTATAATGGAAGGAGACTTAGTAAAATTGAGAATGGAAATGGGGAATGATATTATAATAAAATGTATTCTGTGTCTATAATCAACTTGATAAAAATAGCATATAACCTACACATACTTTTGAGGATTACTACTTGACAAAATGGACAACAACAGAAGGCAGTGGCGGATCTAGAGGGGGGCGTAAAGTGTGTACGCCCCATCCCCCCCCCCTTTTGCTTGTTTTTTTTTTTAAATGATTAATCATACGCGACTATGTGAACTTTGCCATTTCCTGTATACTCTATTATTTAATTTTTATCCGACAATTCTTTACTTATAGAGATATTTTTCGCTGGAATTTACTGATTGTCAAAGTCATGTGATTCGCTATGGTGGAGTTGACCAGTGCTTCGAAAAACGTCGCTCAGTCATTTTGAAATTCAAATTACAGTAACACATTGCTTAAGCTGAGGATTACAATCATGACACCTTCAAAGCGACATAGGATTGAGCAAGAACGTATTGACTTCTATTTCACTATTCCACCAAACAGGAAGTAATACTCTATAGACTATAACACTCTCATAAAAAAAGTTCCATGGCAATATTATTTACCTACGAAAACATGTTTAACCCCAAACGTCATTGTCATGATTGATATGGACTATATAAAATTGCTGTTTGGCGTGAACCAAGCTTTGCGTTGAAGACCAAACTACAACCTTTAATAGTTTACCTTTATAAATTGTGACTTGGATAGACAGTTGCCTTTGGTACTTACATGTATATGAGATCCAGTAATATCTATCTACAAGATTGAGAACACATTTTTTTGTAATAAATTTAAAACATATTTAATTCTGTAATATCTGATAATATGTATCAGTTATTTGTGATTTTTCATTTGATGTGTACTCTCTTGTAATGTCAGTATCAGCATGATCAGTTGATTGGTTGTGATAAGAAAAATGGGGCAGTTTGCAATTGTCATGTGCAGGTACACCACATGTGGATCTTCTTTCCCCTCTCATTTATAAAATTGTGCATGATATTTATCACAGAAACGCACCAGTATTTTGGTGAATGAAACACTTGTCATATTAAATGAAAGTCAGAGGTGGAGTTAGAGGGTTATTCGGGGGGCCTGGGCCACCCCTTTTTTAGGAAAAATTTTGTTGTTTTTATAGGGAATCACTGAAGCATGACTGGAGTTGGCCCCTTCTTAGGCATTCAGTGGGCTCCCGCTTATGAAAATTTCTGGATCCACCACTGAAAGTTTGAGTAAAGTTAGATAAGGATTTTTGACAAATTATGTTGAAATTTGCACAGATAATGAATGAAAAATCTAGTAAATTAAAAAATAGGCACTATTATTAAAAGCTTTCTTTGCTTATTCACAAGGACATATCATATCCTCCATGCTATTCCGATCTGAGTTTTTATTCATACATGTACATACATGTAGTCTGGTGCTGTTCCAAGTAGTCTTCTTTTTCTGTTTCTTGAGAAGTATTTGTTTTACCTGTTCAGTCACTGTAAAGTGTTACAATTCATATTTAAACGCAACACATAAATAGTGACCAAAAAGGTATGGCTATCACATGAGAGAAGCTAAAAAAAAGTCAAATGTATACATTTTAAACATTTTTGTGGGACCATGAAAATGTGGTATATAGATAGATATGCATAGATAGACCATAGAACAAATAAGCAAACAATTCAAAGGAGATGTACATGTAAGATGAATTATGAAAAAAAGAGCCATGGCCAGAGGCCCCAAACTTGACAGCATTTGGTGTTGAACAGGTAAAATGTTTGCAGTGACAATAAATATAGCCTTTGTTAGAGGTGACCCAGGTCGCCTTTCTCTAAATCAGCTATATTAAACATATTTCTGGGCCGGGTTGAAAAATAAATGAAAATGACTTTAAAAAAAACTAATAGAAATACACTAAATTTGGGAGACATCTATTTAAATGTTTGAAATAATAAGAAAGTTGACAAGAACTAAGCTTTTTCAGATAATATACAGACTATTGCAGTCAGCCTATAATAGACTCTTTGCCTCCTGAAATGTTTGCTTATACACTGTGCTTTCCTATAATGATTTAAAATCAGTGTCATAGTTTTCATGAAGAACACTGAGCGTACAGGTATTATGACAAGATAAATGTTGTGTTACATGTACATGTATCTACCCAAATAAGTAAAATATAAAAATTCTTGACTTCTAAAACCAGTGATTGATCTCCTGATTTATATCTCATCACTCTATGCAGATGCTGTGTGAAAAAAAAATTGACTTACCAGTATGCTTCTATCTATTGAGTTGATTTATTAGGTCTTTCCACTTTACTTTTCTGTGGAAAGACCTATTGTTTTTCTTCTGATTATTTTTTTTTTCTTTCGCCAAATTTTGTTCTTGCGATAAACATTTGTTTCGCAATATGTCGCTTAGATATTTGGTATACAAATGTATGATATCGAACAGTTTATGCGCTTTTGAAATTTACCCTGCGTAACCGAATACTTTTCTTTGTAGGAGTTATCTCCCCAAACACTGTTTTCCTTGTGTCCACAACTCCTTTGCAACCGTAAAAGATTACGACAAATTTATTTTATAAAATTGCTCGTTATATCCTTCGCATGATTTGTCCAATTTCAACCGAAGCAATATGAACGCTCCATATGAGAGTTATTTCCCTTTTTGTATTTGAAATTTTGAAATGTATTTTAAACTGGAACACCATAAGTGATAGAGACCTAGGATCTTTTGATTTGAGGTCCTTGGTCCAAAAAAATGAAAATTAGGTCAAGGTCAAAGGTCAAGGTCATATTCTAATTTTTGAATTTGTCTTATTTTCACTCATTTTCATTAACCTTATAAGATATCGACAAATTATTTTGTATCAATTGTTAGTTGCGACATGTGGTAACTAAATAATTTTAGTTGAAAGGGTGCGTTAACAATGAATGGGAGTTTTAGCCCCTATCATATCTTGAATTATGTTTAAAGTGATATAACTTATTAACCATACATATTAGAGACTAGGGTCTTTTGATTTGAAATCCTCAGTTTGTGACCTTGAAATTGAGGTCAAGGTCATAGGTTAATTTGACGTTCTAGATTTTGACCTTTGCTTTAAATTCATATCTATACATCACAAAGCCATATGAACTGACATTTTAGACTGATTTTTTATATTTTAATATCAAAATAGATATGGAAAGACCTTCAATTGTTCTCTGAACAATTGGTTTTTATTTATTAATTATTTTGCTTTGGATACACCTTATTGCTACAATATGTATATGTCTGCCATTACAAACTGTACATGCATGTACATCACATATATTCCATGTAAAATTTTGATGTTTTAATTAATACAAAATATATGATGCCACAATGGAAAAGTAATTGTTGTATGACGTTAATGGTTAAAATAAGACAGATTCTCAGGTCAGCTGGGACAATAAGGGGGGGGCTGGGGGAGGGGCGACTTCTCCAGTCATGCTTCAGTGATTTCCTACATAATCAACCAAATAGTAATGTTCATCACGAAAAAACATACTAAGTGTAAGACCTGATGATGTGAATAAATTGAAATCAGACATATCAAATGAAGTTTTCAGTGCTTTTGATATATCAATGGGCAATTTGATGAGTTAAGCCTTTTTTGACTGATTTTTATAGTTTGTTCTTATGTTGTACTGTTATACATGTACATGTACCACTGTCCAAGGTTAGGGGGAGGATCGGAATCCCGCTAACATGTTTTACCCCGCCACATTATTTATGTATGTTTCTGTCCCAAGTCAGGAGCCTGTAATTCATTGGTTGTCGTTTGTTTATGTGTTACATATTTGTTTTTCCTTCATTTTTGTATATAAATAAGGCCTTGGTTTTCTGATTTGAATTGTTATACATGTCATATCAGGGTCTTTTATAGCTGACTGTGTTGTATAGGCTTTGATCATTGTTGAAGGCTGTACGGTGACCTATAGTTGTTAATGTCTGTGTCATTTTGGTCTCTTGTAGACAGTTGTCTCATTGGCAATCATACCACATCTTCTTTTTTATAATGACTGCTGATCACCACTGTGTCCATACTGGGACTATTATGGTCCAACAACCAGTGGCGGATCCAAAAAGTGCAGGCCCACAAAATTTCCCAGAAAAGTATGGCAAGCCCCCTGGCCCCCTTCTAAATCAGCCTCCTGACAACTCCAATGAATAAATCATCATTTACGAGTACATCAAAGATCATCAAACTGTCTACCCCACATGCAAACATCTTTTTGGGAGTTCACTGTGTTGCAAGTTTTTTGGGTTCGAAGGATCGTATAAAATGATTGCCTTGGGGGTCATTGTCAAATATAGAGCTGTGCATTGTAAAAAGCTAAATTATATAATTTGCAACAGCTGACACCTATAGTGCACTGAAACCCTTGCCAATAACAATACCGTGATGCTTGGTGTAGGCTTCTTTGCACATAAGAAACCATATTGCTCACCTTGTAATTTTTGTATTCTTCTAATCAGTATCGTCGGGTTTGTTTATTTACACCAGAAATCAATGAAGCGATGAAAGTGCTGGAAACGAAATTACATCTTCGGTAAATTCCGTGATTTTAATATTTTCTAATCAATATGTCCAAGCAATGAAAAATAAATGGTTATTATTTTTATACATAGAGCTTACGTTTTGTGTATTAACTATTTAAAATCTAAGCTTTATACGAAGAAATCTAACACAAAAGTATCTCAATCATTTAACCGTTTTAATACGCAGTTTAAAGTGTAAATTATACACATTACTGTTCTATTTTTAGAGAATAGCAATAATACATAAATGTACAGTTTCTTACCAAAATAGCAACATAATTTCAAGATTAAATCATCACATTGTCACATTATATATAATCTGTACCAAATTGACAGTTTGTGGTGAGTTATCATCATAACTAATCACTATAGCAAATGAACACTTTATCATAATATGTACCTATAACCTAGTATCATGATTTCAATCCGACCCCACTTACGGACGCGTTGAACATATAATGCATGCCACTCATTAATAGCCAATCAGACGTTAAAATGACCTTCATTTCCCCCATAATCATTCCGGAAACAGCCACGAAGCAGCCATTAGATAGTATTTATAACCAATGAAATAACAGAAATACCGTTAACAGATTTACCCGAACCTGACGTTTAGCCTCTGACTAATCAGACCGTATCACCATGGTGAAACGGTAATTGTTGATAATTTTTATGCATACAATATGTGGTAATCATTTCGAAGCAAATAATTTCTTCAAATATATTTGACAAATTAGGGAAATTACCTTATATAGAGACAATTGGCAAAAATGTAATAAAGTAAATTTGCAATACCCCTTGGTAATTTCCATCTTTTTCTCGTTATTTGATATACATTATGTTTGTTTTTTAATCAGGGATTCAGTTGTTATATTAAAAAATCCTTTCAACTAAAAGCAGTGTTTGGGATTTTTCTTGCTGTGTTGAAGACCTCTTGGTGGCCTTAGGCGGTTTTAACTCTTTGGTCGGTTTGATGTCTCTTTGACACCTTCCCCATTTCTATTCAAAATTGTATTGTTAATTGGAATACTTTAAAATATGACAACACAAATTTCTCAAAGATGAGAGAAACATTTCAAATCTTTGAATTTGCTTATATTTGTATATATAATCCAAAAATAATATTCCGTAATGTTAATGCAGGTTCTCAATTTTTCATGAAATCTGTATTTTCTACTAGAAAAAACTTGATCAATCAATTCATGCATATCGTAACAGAAATCTGTAATAAAACGTTGACCTTTCCCTAGAGTACTGCATTATCTTGCACAAATATGCTACATTGAAGACCCATTGGTGGCCTCCGACTGTTGTCTGCTCTATGGTCGGGTTGATGTCGCTTTGACACATTCCCTATTTCTTTTCTCAATTTTACCTTGCAATTACAACACTCTCATTTTATAACATGGATCCACCCCTCCTTCGTATTTTATTTCAAACTATTGATTTTTCATTAATATTGATTCTTCGGTAATGACCTAGCAACATATAGCTAACAGTATAAAACAAAACTAGGTACTGCAAGCAAGAACAATCCCTGCTGATTTTTACAAACTATGAAATGCACATAAATATACCAAGGTGAACCTATTTTGTTTTATAGTATTCCAGCCTTCGATTTTGATTTGATTTTATTCAAAGAAACATGATTTTTTATGTATAATTGCCTGTAGTGCATTGGTTTCCATCGGTTCGTGTGTGTAATATTGTCTCGTAAATCTTTTGGTTATAAATTAGACCGTTAGTTTCTCCATCATTTTGATAGCCATCTATACGGTATTTGTTTTTCTCATTGGCGAAGGCCATATTACCTATAAGTCCTATAACAAACATTTTATTTGAAAACTGATCTTGTGAATATTTGTCTTATTGGTTATAATACCAATCCTCCTATTTTTTTTCGTATCAAATTTGTCCCTGTATCTAGTTTTTGTATCTCAAACTGCCCACACATTACTACAAAGCACAGGCTGGTACCGGTCGACTATTATTCCAAGACAGTTCACCAGCTCAGTAGTCTGTACTTCGGTACTGATATATCGGTACCGACATATAAATTACAAAATTTTATAAATTTTTCCATTTCTTAATTCAAAATTATAAACTTGGCCTAGCATGTACTTGTTCATCGACGAGTACGATGTTGACATAGACGACGACGATGATGACGATGATGATGACTTTAAACAAAAATAATAACTTTCGTTAAAAACAATACTCTAAACAAAGTAAATAGAAAAGACAAATGATGGATACTTAAAATTACATGGGATAATACGACATCTTAATTATGTTTACCTTCAATTATAGATCCCCGACGAAATTTTGAATAAGTTTCTAATAGCTATAGTATTTATGTTAAGTCATAATTAACGTTATTAACGTTCGCCATAAAACACACCTAGATGTTTCATCACTTCAATGATCAAATGGTTAGAAGAATGTGATACATTTATTGTTTCGTGAGAGTTAAAGCTTCCTACCGACTTCTCTACTGATTATTACTATAATAGGGACAAAAATATTTTCAAAATCGAATTCTTCAACTCAAATATACAATTATGTATTCGAATATTTTTTAAAAAGATTGAGACGATATCATGGTTTGTTTCGTATGTTAGATAAATCAACTCTTAAAGTTTAATCTATCGGTCTACTGGTTTTCAACAATATCATGAATATATCGTATACAGTTTCTAATGGAATAATAGCATACTGTAATATAAGGCAAATACGTCAATGTCATATTGTGTTACCATAACACACCTTGACCCATTAACGACTTTGAACATGCAAGTGAATGATATGCCGAACTTCAAATAATTATTTCAAAATATTTACTTGCCGAACTCATTTCAACGTGTTGTTACGTTATCAATTGTGGACATTTTAATATAGATTGAAAAAGACGTAGATGTATATACGATAATAATGCTGCATTAGATTGAGTGGGTACTCATAAGATGGCCGGTTTATTACAGAATAAACCATTTTTACAAAGAAAATATTTTTGCCGAACTTTGTCGAAGTACGTTACATAACGTTTGCACTCAATAACACATATTTCTATAGAAGCCCGTTCTTTTTCCAGAGAAAGGCAACTACTAAGAATTATTTCTGTTAGTCAGAAGATTTTAATCAAATGTTTATAAGGTGAATAGTATTTTCACATGGATACACAGACAAAATGACATATCATAAAATAAAATCTGGAGGCAATTTTAGTTGTATCCGGCCGTATTATGTTATTTTCATGTTTATTTTTCAGCCAAACGTAAGACGTGTTACATTAACAATTAAATGATTTAAAATTAACCGTAAAAGAAGATATATGATTTTTTTAATCGATAGATTCTATTTTAGAATTTGCAAAAATGTAATTTTACATAAAACTAAACGTATTAGTAAAGGCAATGGGGCCTTTTCAAGCTTTAGGTTTATTGTCAGATTTTATGTAGATTATGAATTGAATCATACATTTGGTGTTATCAAATAACTATACGATATATTTTTACGATAAGATATGAGAAAAAGGTTCTAATGATATGCTTTTAGACAATGAAAAGTTAAATTCGGGTTACTGGATTCGTTTTGTTATGGCAAACGTCACATAATCATTTATGAAAATCTAAATATCAATTAGAAACAGTGTCGTCGGGTCACAAAAGACGCTCAGTCGTCGAATTGTTTACTTTGGTGTACACTGGAAAAAAATCGATAAAAGATCTTTTAGGTCTTAACGAAATAAATATATGAATGTTGTGGATATCCGAATATCACATTTTGAAATGAAAAAAAGTGTACATTATACACCTATTTCTAGAATAAGAAAATATATATTCAAAATTATTGAAAATTCAAAACTAAGAGTTCCTAATTAAATGGTAAAATCAAAAGCTAAAACACATCAAAGGAATGAACAACAACTGCTATATTCTTGACTTTGTACAGACATTTATGTATGTAAAAAATGGTGGTTTGAACCTGGTTTTATAGCTAGCTAAACCTCTCACTTGTATGACAGTCGCATCAAATTCCTTTATATTGACAACGATGCGTGAACAAAACAAAATATCATAATAGGTAAAAATGTCAAAAAGGGTACAGCAGTTAACATTGTGTTACAGTCTTAATCACTGTAAAAAAAATTATATATAACAAAGAAGTACTAGTACAAAACGGCATATATCATATATATCTATTATACAGTTGGTTTTTTTAATTTACTGTTTGCAAGTAAATGAATTATTCTAAATAATAAGGATGTTTTTCCCAGGCGGAAAACCCTAGCCGTATTAGGCACAACTTTTTTGGAACATTTGGTCCTCAGTGCTCTTCAACTTTGTACTTGTTGGTTTTCGAACTTTTTTCATCTGAGCGTCACTGGTTATGACGGCGTCACACATTGGCGTATAGACCAGCGTGCACCATACGTACATATAAAATTGACAAAGTCCGTATACGTTAGTTGGATGTCAGAGGAACGCTAAGCAATTGTTAAACGCGCATTGCATAAGTTTGAAGTACATCGAAATTCAAAGGTATACGCTTGGTGAATGTAAGCATAAAAATGTTCATCTAGCACAAGCGTTTGTCAAGCGTATATCTGTACGGTACACAAACGTAATATATACACTACAAGCGCGTTTAAAACGCTACAGATAGGTTTGAGACACGTTTAGGGAACGTTGTATACGTTTCAAGATCGTTCGATTTACTAAAACGTATGCGGATGTGTTTGTAACAAACTGCCCATAATCATACGTCACAAACACGCCTAAAGCAACGCTTATCGTCACAGATATGACCGGGACGCGTCTCAAATACGTTCAGAGGACGTTTTTTTCCTTCGAAGCGTGCATTTCATCTACGTTAGACATACGACATACATACGCCACCATACGTTACTTAAACGCCCGATACACGCTTATATACGCTTCTCGTACGCCTAATACACGCTTATATACGCTTCTCGTACGCCCAATAGAGATTTTCCGATTTCCTACCGTACCAACCGTAATACGAACTGGGAGCCATCAACGTATATTTTATCAATGATATGCAGAATCTTTTTGAGAATTTCTAGCTGTAAGTTGGTACTAATTTCGTGTTGTTACTTCTGTATTTATAATAAACAATATTGTGTGCGCTTGATTTTGCTTTCAAGCAAACGTTGCAAGTAACCGTTGTACTAAAGGTTCATAGTTAAGAGTTATTTCCCCATGAAATTTCATAGACACAAAGAAGCTAAATTATAAAACAAATTTAAAACCTACATAAATTTTGTTCGTGATAGCCTTATACCGATATAAAATGTTTAAGTTTTGTATTTGTTTTTTTTTTTGGTAGGTTTTTAGAAAACATGAACAATCAAAATTTATTCTAACAAAATAAATGACTTACTGAACAAAAATATAATGATAAAATATATTAAAAGCCAAATTTTACATATTTGATGTAATGATTGTCGAGAAAGGCGCAAGCCATGACCGACCGTGCATGGGCTGAATATTTAGACAAGGTCGTTAAAAACTACCATCATCAACAGCTGGCTTGTTTTAAAATTAAAAATAAAATGAATTTATTGGTTATATATCCATACATGTCAATTCCTAAGAATAAACGAGTGAACAGTGTATACATAAGTATAAGTACAAATTAAATGAAACTTGTGATATGATATGTACAGATAGAATATAGTCTCTGTTACATAGATCAACTTCAGTTCTATATAAGTATAAGAAGACGTGGTATGAGTGCCAATGAGACAAACCTCCATCCAAGTCACAATTTGTAAAAGTAAACCAATATAAGTCAAAGTACGGCTTGTTATCTTCAAATCTGTAATAGACAGAGAATAACATTTAAAAGCAAATGTGATCAGCAATCCAAAATTATCAGTCGACTTGTTAATGTAGTTATTGCCCTAGAAACTTTGAAAAGCAAATTGATTAAAAATACAGGATCTGCAAATATGTCAGTGTAGATGGTATTGTCAGCTGTTTACATTTGAAAGTTATTGCCAATAAAAGGCAATGTTTATGTTTTTGGAAGTGTACGGCTAAATATGGAGAAATTGAAAAAACAACATGAATGATATTGTAGTCTTTATAGCCTCTAGTTACTTTTCATTTCGATAGCATGATATAATTTGTCTTTAAGCAATTATGCATAGAGCTATAACTGATGTCATATTCACTTGACATCCTTCTTTTTTGGAAAATTATCTATACCCTCAAAAGAGAAAACCTCCTTAAATCACAATCTATAATACTAAAATAACGAGATCCAATTTGTCAGCCGTCGTTTGGTAAAAACGACAGACCAAAGAATTCAACTTTATAGGACAATGGTGTTGATTAAAAATTACACCACTCCAGACCCTTTTGTTTTCCACATAATTAATATTGCCAATAATTAACAAGTTCCGGAAAGAATAGTATATTCACCTGTTTCCTATGACCTTATCTGTACGTTCCGCATCTGACAGGCGCACCACCAAACGGTGTATTGAGAATTTTGGTATATACACGGGTCATAATCACAGGGTTTACACTACTAAATTCAATCATTGTCAAATTGTTTTTATCAGTAAGACTTTCTAAGATAACTATACGAATACTAAAAATCTGCCCTAAAATAAGGCGTATAGGTACAGTTTTCAATATGTTAGCGGGCATGACGTAAAATAGCGAATCAAAGAATTTAACTTTATTTATAACTTATATAAGACAATGCTGTTGATTACAAAATACCCCATTCCACGACCTTTTTTCCCCCAAATAATTAATATTACCAATAATTGATAAGTTCCAGGTCGACGGGTTCACACATAAAGAGTTTGAAAGCAGAGAAAACTGTGTATCTTATAATCGGCAAGACTTTATCAGATAACAATACGAATACTAAAAATCTGCCCTAAAATAAGGCGTATAGGTACAGTTTTCAATATGTTAGCGGGCATGACGTAAAATATCGAATCAAAGAATTTAACTTCATTTATAACTTATATATATGCTGTTGATTACAAAATACTCCATTCAAGGACCTTTTTTCCCCAAATAATTAATATCACAAATAATTGATAAGTTCCAGGTCAACGGATTCACAAAGAAAGAGTTTCAAAGCAGAGAAATCTGTGTATCTTATAATCGGCATGACTTTATCAGATGACAATACCAATAATAAAATAAGGCTTACCCATAGTTATATACTTTAATTCAGTCATGGACCCGCGATATCAAGGGTGTGTTCGAGTGCTATACAAGTTTTAGAAACATGTCCTTTTGTCCAAACACATCTGTTCATACATCTTTTTCGCAGTAAGCCGAGTGAAAAAATAAGAAACCTAGAGTTAAGGTTTTTAGGTAAGATCGTATCCATGATACATATAAACCTGAATAAATTACCTAGAAACAGTTACCAATGTTGAAAATGATCCTTAATTTTGATTCCAGAAATCAGTTGTTCATGGTGCAAAAGACATTGTTTAGCACCATAGTATTTCCCGTAGAGCAATACCAAGAATTAACCTAGCAAGACATATTCATATTGGCTTTTTGTAAATAGAGCGTCAAATTATAGCCGTAACCAGTGAACGAAATACGCTAGAAGTTTTTACCTATAATTGTTGTACGATAAAAGGATTAATTGATGGATATTGGTTAACATTATACATCGTCGAGTATATATACTATTTGCAAACTCTTGCAGTACACAAATACTCGCGATAAAATTTAATAATATTGATGTTATAACAATATTTAATGATATTATAATAAATGAACAAGATGAAATAATATCGTAATGATAAATATTTCGACTCAAGAAATGGTTTTCGTTAGTGTCATAAAATTAACGTTCATTCTTTAAGTAATATAATCATCTTTTGTTTCTAGACTAGTGAGTAATCCACCGAAAAGTTCAGTGACAAAATATAAAGGAAAAAGATTGGTCGATATTTTTACAATGAGTGTCGTTTAAGACAAAATGTTGCTGTAATGATCGAATAGATAACCTTATTGATAATAGTTGATTTTAATGAGAAGTCAACTCAATTGTGATGTTTGCTTTCATCCAACATTATCACACAAAAGTTTTGTTATCAAATTAATTGGTCGTTTTATTAATTTGATGCACATATATTTGTTGTGACTCATTCAAACCCATCTTTTCTAATGAGAGAAGTAAAAAGGCTAGATAAACTTACTGAAGGTGTGATGAGCTGATTGTAGCTGTTGTTTTTCTGTCAAACTTGAGTTATTTCGGCAATAAAGTTTTTCAACGCGTTGTAGGAATTCCTATAAACACCAATAGCGTCAATATCGCAAAGCAATTTAACCCAAAATTGATAATCTCTGTGACGCGATTCTAGGAGGAGATTTTGAACGCTTGGGCTACTTTTTCACTCACATCGTTTACTATGGTGACCCCTAGACTTGTTCATGTTTCAATTGATTGATTCGAAATTGCTTCAACAGCGTATGTTATATCAAAATTCTGCTTTTAATTAATTTTGAAACTAAAACAAAACTAAAATTGTTTCCTTGAATTGTAGTTTATGCCTTTTAATATATATCAGTCATACTGATAAAAAAGTATGATCAGAGTTTAAAAAAAAAAATCGTTTTATATCATGCAAAGTTAAGTAAGGGTTGTGTTGACAACAAAATATGTAGCACTTTACATTCAACAAAGACAAATGCTGGATGCAATGTTGATTTCACAACACAAAGTAACTAGAGGCTGTTTTGATGAATTCAACTGAGTTGATGAATTCTTGTTCAAATTCTGCATTTGTAAATTAAAGTTAGCTTTTTTTCGCTTTGGTGGTTTAGTTCTTTCATATGCGTATTGAATGATGGAGTATTTTCGGAAATGTATGATTAATAAAACAGTTAAATCTGTATTGGTCTTAATTATATATAGGAATACAAAAATCACATATTCCTAGTTAGATTGTTTGATATACAGTTATATCTGTATTTGTATTGCTGCGTTAACACGTAATTCGAATTCGATTCGAATTAACTAATTCGAATTAGTTTAAATCCCACTCGAAACGTTTTACGTTCAAACGTAAATTCTAAATTAAATTACAATGTGCTTCAAACTTGCTTTACTGTCGGAACGACGTTATTTTTAATTCGTATCAACAAAAACGGATTTCTTTTGCGGATTGGGTAATTCGAATTAGCCAATTTGAATCAATTCGTATCAAAAAGGAAGAGTGTGTGAACGCAATTAATGAATTCGATTCGCATTCGATTTGAATTCAATTTGAATTAAATAAACTAGGCATTAGATTCGTAATTGTTTGCATAATTTTTATTATTTCATCTTTAGTTGGATTTCTGCAATATTGTGTTGTGAACCAAATCATTTGGTAACCGTCACACGTAAATCATCCTTTTCTACATGAAAATAACATGTATCAAGTCGGAAATGTGATAATTATTATCCATTTGATTTTTTCTGTTTTGAATTTTCGGTATTTTAGTTATTTTGCTTTTCATATTTCGCAATGTTCAATTTTTTACATATGATATTGTTTGCATAAATTATGAAATAATCCGACAAAGACATAATGTCACAGTTTAATAACTGATTATGCGAAAAAGAAATCGCTGGAGTTTCTTTGCATATGTCTGAAAAAAGTAAAATCACAAAAATACTGAAAAATCTAATCAGAAAGTCCATAAACACATGGCAAAATCAAATGACAAAACCCATCAAAAACGACTGGACAAGAACTTTAATATTCCTGACTTGGTACAGGCATTTTCAAATGAAGAAAATGGTGGATTAAACCTGGTTTCGACATGTTTTTCGAATATTTTCTTTATCTAACTTTTATATCTACAGTTATCCGTAATAAATATTTAATGGAATTTAAAACTTGTTTTTTTTGGTTTTTTTTTTAGATTAAATAAAACTTGAAAAACGTAACTTTTTTACTAGTTTACTTAACCTTTCGGAACAACTTAGAGTCCTAATACTGTTCGTCGTTTGGCCTACGTAATTACAAACCTGGTATCTTTGATGAGGTTTTTACAACTATTATGTACAAAAAGTCACCATTCATTAAATATGTAATCCTTAAAAAAACATATTTGCTTTGATTCAAAAGTAAAATTCAGTACTGCTTATACACCTTTACAGATCAAATACAGAAAATGAAATTCCTATAATTCATCAAAAGTTGAATAACAAAAATACGGAAATCCAAGGAAAATACAAAAAGGATTGTTCCTTGTGCAAATCAAAAGTTAAACACATCGAATGAATAAAAGAAATATATGTCTCTTACTTAAATATCAATTTTATAATACATATAATGTTTTATCCGCAGTTTTTTAAAATTCTTACGTTTTAACGAAACAACATAACATTCATCCTTGATATTAATTTTCAATGTCAAACAAGAATACGGAAGCTGATACCAACTAAACATTGAAACGTACACATTTTATTGCAAGTTGTGTTTTTTAGTTAGTTTTAAATCTTTTTGTCGATATTTTCTTTATCACTGAAAAATCTTAACATTTGAAGGGTAGTTCAAAATGTAATAAGTCTGATCGTGTGGAAAAACGCATAGCGTATTGTCTTTCATTTAAGTAATAGGTATTTGATTTACTTGCAGATTAGATATGTTTGTCGTTTTTGTTCATGTGCAAAAATAAAAAGACGTCCTTGTATCATCAAATTATAGAAGATATATATACTTAACGGTATAACCATTGAAAACAATTTGTGATAAAAATATCATAACGCTAGTGTTTTAATTCATTTATATATATTTGACGAATAAATGAAATAACTTTATACAGAGACCATTAGAAAAAACGCAATCAAAGTAAATTTGCAATGCTCCTTAGTAATTATCACCATTTTCTCGTTCTTTAATATATAGTTATGTTAGGTTTTTTATTAAGAATTCAGTTGTTCCAATGACAAATCCTTCCAACTAATCTTCGGGATTTTCTTGTTGTGTTGATGACCAGTTGGTGGCCTTCGGCTATTTTTACTCTTCGGTCGGGTTGATGTCTATTTGTCACCTTCTCAATTTTTCATTCTAAGATATGGATTCTTCGGCAATGACATATCAACCTATATCTAACGGAACAAAAGTAAACTAGGTACTTAGAGCAAGGACAATCCCTGGTGATGTTTACAAACTATGAAATGCACATCAAGGTTAAGCTATTTTGTTTTTGTAGAAATCCAGCCTTCCATTTTGATTTGAATTTTAGTATTTTTGTATAAACCTTATATTGAATGGTTATATTTTGGCATTACACAATGTCATGTTTTTCTCCTACTGTAAATGACGTCATAACAAAAAATCCATCAGTTGTTGAATGTGTACTGGTGGATAATTTATTTTAAGAAACACGATTTTTAATTAGTTGATTTTGGCGTTGAACTAACTGTTTGTAACTGCGAGTACTCTCTAATCTTTACTTAGTAATTTTTTTTTGTTGGGTGTATTTATCTGCTGCCACGTCTAGTCTTTTAACGTTTTCTGCTTAGTATCGGTCAAATGATTTATGCCATTTTCAACTGATTTTCCTAGTGTGTTCTTATGAGATACCTACTGTTCCATTTTGGGGGAGTGTTTGAAGCCATCAAACTAGTTTAACGCTGCCATATCCTGTATGTGTGTAATGGAGTGCATTGGGTTTCAACGGTTCTTGTGTGTGATATTGTTTTCGTAATGTTTTTGGTTATAAATTAGACCGTTAGTTTCTCAATGTTTTTCATACCTTTTATAGCCATCTATACGGTATTTGTTTTTCTCATTGTCGAAGGCCATGCTACTTATAATTTCTAACAAGCATTTTATTTGAAAACTGATCTTGTGGATATTTGTCTCATTGGTAATAATACCTCACCTCCTATTATTTATCGTGTCAAATTTGTCCCTGTATCTAGAATTTGTACTTGCATAAAAATTACAAACCTATAAATTTTTCCATTTCTTAATTCTAAAATTATAATGTTGGCCTGGCATGTATTTGCTCATCGACGACGATGATGATGATGACTTTAAAGCAAAATATATTTTTCGTCGTAAAAATACGCTAAACAAAGTAAATCAGAAAAGATAAATGATGGATATTTAGAATTACATGTGATAATGCGACATTTCAAATTATGTTTGTCTTTAACTATAGATCCCCGACGAATTTGTGAATTTGTTCCTTTAACGATAACGTGATATTAGAAAAAGAAGGCATTAAAATTACTGTTGGACATAGCAGCGTGATTATAAATCCAATTGAAAAAATAGTTGACCTTTCGGGCAGCTCATCCTGTATAATCTCTTTGTACCACTTTTTCTTAACCTAATTACCATCCGCAGTTTCGACAAGGTATATAGGGAATTTTATTAATTAACCCTATTTCACATTATCAACAATATTGCATAAAACGTTTATAAGACAAGTTGACTTTGATAACTTTTTAGTATGTTTCTAATTTCTATCGTTTTTTTGTTAAGTCATAACATATGACATAAGCCATAAACCACATGCAGATGTTTCATCACTTCCATTATCAAATGGTTAGAAAAATATGATCAATTCATTATTTCGTGTGAATTATAGCTTACTACCGGCTTCTTTACTGATTATCACTACAATGTAAAAATAAATATTTGCACAGTAAGTTTTCAACTCAAATCAAATCTTCAACTCAAATATACAATTATGTATTCAAATGTTTATTTAACAGATTGAGACGATATTATGGTTTTATTCAAATTGTAGAACAATCAACTCTAGAGGTTTTTACTGGTCTATCGGTTTTTAACAATATATCGTATACAGATCAAATCGAATACAAGCCTACTGTAATATAACGCAAATATGTCAATGTCATGTTGTGTAACCATAGCACACCTTTGAACAGGAAAATATGTTACAATGCACGATGCCGAACTTCAAATAATATTTTTGAAATACTTATTGCCGAACTCATTTCAATTTCCACGTAAAAAAAAGTAATTTGTTGTAATGTTATCAAATATAGACATTTTATGATAGATTGGAAAAAGTAAATGTATATACGATAATAATGTTGCATTAGATTGAGTGGGTACTCTTAATATTGCCGGTTTATTACAGAATAAACCATTTTTGAAAAGGAAATAGTTTTGCCGAACTTTGTCGAAGTACTTTAAAGAACGTTTGCACTCAATGACGTATAGTTCTATATAATACAAGCTCTATTTATAAAAAAGGCCAATTACTTGAAATTATGTCTGTTTTTTAGGAGATTATAACCAAATGCTTATTAGGTCAATAATATTTTCATATGGCTACACATACAAAATGTCAAATTATAAAACAAAATCTGCAGATAATTTTAGTTGTGTCCGTATTATTTTATTTAAATGTTTATTTCTTAAATTAACCGTAAAAGAAGATCTATGATTTTTTTTTAAATTGATAGATAAAGTTTAACTCGGGTTACTGGATTCGTTTTTTTTTTAATGCAAACAAAATCATGTTAGAAAATTAGTCATGTGATCATTAAGAAAATCTTAAAAATCAATTGGAAACAGTGTTGTCGGGTCACAAGAGACGCTCAGTCTTCGAATTAGTTACTTTGGTGAACACTGTAAACAATTGATAAAAGATATTTTAGGTCTTAATGAAATAAGTGTATGAATGTTCTGGATGTTCGAATATAACATTTTGAAAAAATCTAGAGATGAATAAAAGTGTACATTATACGCCTACTTCTAGAATAAGAAAACTAAAATTTCAAAATTATTGAACACCGAGGAAAATTCAAAACGGAAAGTCCCTAATCAAATGGTAAAATCAAAAGCTCAAACACATCAAACGAATGAATTACAATCGTTATATTCCTGACTTGGTATACCCATTTTTGTATGTAGGAAATGGTGGTTTGAACCTAGTTTTAAAGCTATCTAACCTCTCACTTGATTTACAGTCGTATCAAATTTCTTTATATTGAAAACGATGGGCGAACAAAGCAAATTAACATAATAGGAAAAAATTTCAAAAAGGGGTTCAGCAGTCAACATTGTGTTATAATCTTAATCACTTTAAAAAAAACAAATATATAACAAAGTAGCATAAAAAGGCATAAATAAAATTTCAAAAATTAGCTTTTTTATTATATGAATTTATCTATCTTTATATATTTTTTTAACAAACTTCAAGTATTCAAAAAAGGGGATTGTCTTTGAACAAAGAAGCAAACAATGTTGTAGTGATGCCGTTAATACTACATGGGCGTTCTTAAGAACCATTCTATATTGGACAATCATTCTATAATCATATCACACTTTAAGTGCTCTTTTGAACATTTAAAGGTCCCAACTATGCATTGTTTACCTAAACTCCACAGTAAAATATTATTTCATCTCGGCCTCTAAGTAAGTGTTATACAACTGATATTTCAGTGCTTCTACCTAGTAACTTAACTACTGTTATTTTTTGTATAAAAAAAACATTGAAATTAACTAATACTTTTTCAGAATATTTTTCTTAAACCTCTTAGATAAATCATGTGCTTTTAACATGTTGGATGGTCCTTTTTATTTTATTGACAGTTTTGACTTTTCAACTATTTACACTACTCTTCTATCCCACCCTATCAAACAAAAGTTTTTCTATTTAATCAAATGGTCGTTTTGTTAAGGTAGCACAATACAAAGATTTTACAACTCCAACTCCCAAGTTTTAAAATGCTGTAACTTTCTAAATAATGCTTGAAAATTTATAAAAGTGGTAGTTTTGGATAGCTAACAGATTACTCTTTCAAATTAATGCAATGTTAGTATTATGCAACAATTATGTAACCAATTATAATGTTAACTGTGTCTAAAATATTTTTCACCAAATTTCCACTTTCAAATGAAATTAGCTTCTGCATAGGTATCCCTAGAGGGTTGATTTTATTATATGTTGTTCCTATGGCCATTATCTACAAAAGGGTGTCTCAGATTTCAGATAGAATGTATAGAACAAATTTTACACCTAATCAAACATTACCTTCTTTTATGTGGTTAGGATGTTTACACTAATTAGAGATTTATGAGAGAATGGAATACCATAAAGACAATTTGAGACACCCTTTTGAAGCCCATGATATGTTGATTAAGATTTCGTTAAAATTTTCTGTATAGTTAAAGAAATGATAGAGCTAAATTCATTCAAGTGAACTGACCCAGATTTTGCCACTAATTACATAATAATGGATTACATAATGATTGCATAATAAAAATATTGCAACCATTTAAAAGATTAATCTTTTATCTATCTATATATACCTCTTTTATTATTTTTCTATGCATTCATAAGATAGTTACAGCATTTTAAAGGTTAGTGATTGGAAGTAAAAAAATCTTTGTATTGTGCTACCTTAATCTGAAGCACATATTTACTGTGACTCATTCAACCCCCTCTTTTTTAATGAGAGAAGTAAATATGCTAGATATACTTACTGTAGGTGTGATGAGATTATTGTAGCTGTTATACTTAAGTTATTTTGGCAATAACATTTCCAACACGTTGTAGGAACTCCTATACGCACCAATTGCGCCCCTTTAATATGATATCGAAATCACTGTCCTTTCCTAGATTTAGATGTTTCAGTTTTACACGAAACACTCTACACAAACATTTACGATAAAAAAAAAAAAAGACGATTTTGCTTTTTTGAGAGGTGATGTTCTTTTGGCACCATCTGCCATGTTTATATATCAGAACTCGTTCGTTATGCTTGTGTCTGTTGTGACGTTTTGTATTTCAATGAACATACATGTAACTCTGTACCACTGGTAAATCGTAAAGTCATTGATTTCGTTACCATAAATTACATTAAAACTTTACTAAATTCTTCCATAGACATAAACATTTGGTATGGAAATTTTATTTTATGGGATGGCACATCCTTATTTTTACTTAGATTTTTTACTGAGCCCGGAAATTAGGTTACGACCTTGAGAAATCTATTCTAAATATTTATCAATTCAACACTGTAAATATTTCCTTTAAAATTATTTTTATTGGTATAAATCATAGTTTTTTTATCAGTAAATTAATATCGAACTAAATAGTATTTGTATATACATATGCACATTAATGGCTCAACAATCTGTCGATACCTGTACTCTGGCATTGCATGAATCATTCTTTTTTCTGACTGTTAATGACGTCTTAAAAACTTTAATCTTTGGATGTTGGATGTGTACTTAGCGATATTTTTGTCTTTGACGGGTTTTTTATTAGCTGTTATTGACTTTGATCAAGCTGTCAGTAAAAGCAAGTACTCTCTGATTTGTACTTTGTAAACCCGAGAATGAAATATGTCAAAGAGACAACAACCCAACCAAAGAGCAGACAACAGCCGAAGGTCACCAATGTCTTTAACGTAGCGCAAAAATCCTTCACCCTGATTGGTTCTCAGCTGGTCCCTATTATGTACTAGTTCAGTGAAATAAACTCGTAATAGATAAAAATGGAAGTCATACTAAACTCCAAAACATCTAAATAATCTAAAAATAAAAACATACAAGACAAACGAAGGTCAAAGGCTCCTGACTTGGAACAGGCGCAAAAATGCGCCGGGGTTAAACATCTTTTGTAAAATCATAACCCCTCCAAGTATAGCTCTAGCCAATATATAATAAAGAAACATAGCAATACGCACAGTTAAACTCAGTTTAAAAGAAGTCCAACTCGATGTCAGAATATGTAACAAAAGTAACTATGCAAAATCACAATGATACATAAATGAACAAAGGACTACAGACAGTAACTGACATGCCAGCTCCAGACCTCAATGAAAATGATTGAATGATTATATATCTGTTTCATGTAATAATCAAGTACAATTCCCTCTCGTTAGTGTTTTTATTGTAATGTGTATGTGTAAGTTTCCTATCGTATCCACTCTATGTGTTTGTTATATATATTTCTACTTTGTATCCTTCTGATGGTAAGTCTTTTTCAACTATTTTAAATGCTTTATGTTGTACGTTTACACCACTGTCCAAGGTAAGGTGAGGGTTGGCGCTTCCTTCAAACTCAATTAAGACATTCTGTATGAGACTGTCCCAAGTCAGAAGCCTGTAATTCAATGGCTGTTGCTGTCTATTAATTTGTTGTTCGTTCAGTATTTCAGTATTTTGTACATAACTCAGGCCGTTAGTTTTCTTTCTTGTTTGAATTGTTTTGAATTTGTCTTGTATGACCTTCTGAAGGTGACTATGTGGTATGGTTTTAACTTTGTTATCGTTCGTGACTTATAGCTGTTCCTGTGTCATTTGGTCTCTAGTGAATCGTTGTCTTCGTGGAAACCATAACACATCTGTTTTTTTTTTATATTTAAGTACTTCATGTGTCAATCATTGTGAATTTCAGAATTACAAAACATTATATGCATAGAACGCACGAACTCACCAATGATTGAGACCGTGGACAAGCAGAGGTTGTGCATTCATCCATCATCGACCATCTCAAAAAAATGAAATACCAATTATATAGAGCTCCAATGAAAATTCGAATTGGAAAGTCTCTTGTCAAATGGCAAAATCAAAAGCTCAAACACATTAAAAACCTGCATATCAAAAGAATGGAAAAAAACTGTCATATTCCTGACTATATATCTCACGTGCGTGAAAGTTGTTCAAAATTCCATTTATTGACAATTATATTGAATTCACACTAAGCCAAATATTACAATCGGAAATAGGAAAACACCTATCAGATTACTCACTATATACCCACATACAACCAATCATTAATGCAGAGTGTCACCAACACATTGTATAGTTCAACCAAAACGTGAATGTGAGCCGTAAATATTATATAACACTATTTTCCTTTGATTCTTTTTATATTATAAATTTATATTTGTAATATTCTAAACCGCCATGGTTGTACGAATGGTTGTGGTCACGCTGAATTTCGATGGTTAGAAACTGATCTGCGTGTTCGATCACGACATTGTATTATGACGCTTTCTGTTTAATAGCTATGCCGATTGTGGTTACATTGTATGCTGAAGTGCGAAGGGTAAATGACTTTGGCATGTTTGCATGTCAATACAAAAGTTAATTTGTAAAAAGGGTGAGACGAACGAACAAACAACAGACTGCATAACCGATAAATAGATGTGCCACTCGTAAGGATTAAACAAACAACAATCGTTTAATAGCCTGTGATATTAACATGTGAATGTAAAATTGTTATCTTAAGTATTGAATATTCAACTTTTGACAACAAAAATGAGTTCAAAAATTTTAAAAAGTATCAATCACAACTCATATGTCAAGAGACCACCAACACCTTACGGAAATACAAAACAACTAAAGGACATGAATTAACAATAAACCACTTACAAAATAAAACAAGAATAATGGAAACTAATCCTACATAATATTGGGGTGAGCTCAGGTGAGTAAGGTAAATCCTATTCTACATCAACTGGACCATGTAAGGGGTAAACTGTGACAATTACATTAAATATGGTAAAACAACGCATGACTGCGTACGTAAAACGTTTACATGAACATTACTTCATATTAAGGAACACTTGGTTAAATAGCTTCCTGGTAAAAAGCAATCCTCAATCAAGGAATACTGATAGGAAACCCAAGTATAGGAATAGCATATCGACTAGGAGATATATGCAAGATGAACTCACTGCTACAATAATGCTAGATGAGCATTCAAACTTCGAAAGATATAATCATATTGTTTGGTAAACTAAATTTTCTAATGTGGGTCAATGAGGCAACAACCTGACCAAAGAGCAGACAACAGCCAAAATGTCGTCAATACAGCGAGAAAATACCTACAAAAAATGTGTACTAGATCAGTGATAATGGACGTCATACTCATCACAAAAACATACAGAAGAAACTAAAATTGAAAATTATAAAAGACTAACAAAAGTCTGATGCTCAAAGGTCATACTTATGTATGATTTAAATTTCATCAACGCAAAGGCAATACTTTTTTTATTTAATTTTATAAGACAATGAAAGACAATTCTATAAATGGGAGACTTAAATTCCAGAGACTTTTCTTGAGAGGTATTTTAATATAAATCTATGACTTAATGACGTAAAACGTTTACATGAACATAACTTTATATTAAGGAACACTTGGTTAAATAGCTTCCTGGTAAAAAGCAATCCTCAATCAAGGACTACTGATAGGGAACCCAAGTATAGGAATAGCATATTTACTAGGAGATATATGCAAGATGAACTCACTGCTACAATAATGCTAGATGAACATTCAAACTTTGAAAGACAACAAAAATGAGTTCAAAAATTTAAAAAGTATCAATCACAACTCATATGTCAAGAGACCACCAACACCTAACGGATACAAAACAACTAAACGACATGAATTAACAATAAACCAGTTACAAAATAAAACAAGAATAAGGGAAACTAACCCTACATAATATTGGGGTGAGCTCAGGTGAGTAAGGTAAATAATATTCTACAACAACTGGAGCATGTAAGGGGTAAACTGTGACAATTACATTAATTAAAACCAGGTTCAATCCACCCTTTTCTACTTAGGAAGATGCCTGTACCAAGTCAGGAATGTGACAGTTGTTGTCCATTCGTTTGATGTGTTTGAACTATTGATTTTGCCATTTGATTTGGGACTTTCCTTTTTGAATTTTCCTCTGAGTTCAGTAGTTTTGTGTTTTACTTTTTACTTGAATCTATTATGTACACAATTTATACTGGGAACTTTTGTATGAGATTAACTCTTATGAATACGTTTAGAATCACAAATTGAGGTTTAATGTTTTGATTTGGAGAGATCTTGAACAACAGTATTTATTTGAAGACAGTACAAAAATAATGTTCACAATTTTTTTCACATCTTATATATTTTATATGCACTTTTAAAAACCGTTAGTCTTTAAAACAAACACACATGTCCCTTACATAAAATATCAAACCAACAAATAACAGCTCTCATACCTTTTTACACATAAAACTTAAGGTCAGACCAGAGAAACATCTCCAAGAAAAATAGGTGATATTTAAGCGCTGAGCCATTATAACATCCTGCGCATTTAGTGATATTGATGATTATGTTGTTGTTGTCCACGTCACCTATAATTTCATAACTACTAGAACAAATTAACTGAGGTATCTTACATAGGATCAAAGAGGAATAACTCCCGTTGTCAAGTAAACATTTTACCTTAACTACATATAATGAGGCGATGCCCAATCACGTTTGCATATAATTTAAAATTGTACTACCATAAAACAATATTTTGAGTGAAAACAAATTGTCTTGTTTATCACAAATAAAGAAAAAAAAATAATACATTGGGTGTAAGGTAACTTTGTTTTTCTTCATTACGTCAACTTTGACTTTATGAAAAATCATAGTTAAGATCGAAAAATTAAGTATTTTATTTTAAGGGGGAAAACACAAATATTGTTTTGATATGAAAAGGATAGCGCTGCAGTGAAACGCACGAAAAGCATATATTAGAAAAAAAACGAGCAAAAATACATCTGTAAACAAAAGAAATATTGGCATCATAAACTGCCTTATTGACATAAAAGGTACGGTACATAGATCATAGCTGTTAGGTGCCTTTACATAACAGCTGTAGTTGTACGAGGCTTAGAAACTTGTGTAATGCTAGCTTTGGAGAGCTATTAATCCTGTTTCAAACCGAATACAAATACAAATGATATTTTTAGAAACTTAACAGTTATTGTCTTTATCCTGCAATTGGTTATAAATATTTTCTTTCAATCGCTGAATTTGTTTTCGAAGAAATTGATATGGCTTAAACGCGGACCCGCATTAAGTACCCCACATTGAATTGTGACGTTAACACTTATCTGACGTAACTGTTCGCTCGCAACTGAAGCAGGATACCAGGAGATTACTAGTATATACGTCTATAGTGTGTGATAACATTTTGTGAGGGAATTCACGTATTAATTTTGAAACTTTTAGTGTTTAAAGATGGCGTATTTTCTGAATAAAGTCAAGAATTGTGTAGACTTTCGAAGTCCAAACTTTCTATTACCTGAAATACGCAAATGTAAGATAAAAAAAAATATACCAATACAGAACGACAGGTTAATGAAATTATAGTAAATCTTTTGGTGACAAACTGTAATTAGTTATTACAAAAATTTAACTTGAAATAACTGTCATTTTCTCCCTATCCAGTTTACCCCTATTACTTATTTTCATAAGGACCGGTCATTGTTATTGAATCTTACACTATTTGATTGGAAAAAGTGATGTATTAGTTTACCTTCAAACTGTTCATGTTATTCATACATGGATCTATACTATTAAACGAGAAGACCTCATTTTGTGTGTCGCTTCTCTTCTTTCCTCAATAAAGTAATCATCATGCCTCTGTGTCCTTTAGGTACAGTGCATAGTCGCATTTGTCATCCATTTTTATGATGATTCAAATTGAGTTATTTTTGGAGAAAAAAAAAGAAAAAACGCATCCGGATATTGATTCCGTCATTGGGCGAAATTTTAAGTCATATTAGACTTCAGGTTTGCGTTTTCTGTATTCTTTGAACATACATATACTACGAATAAAGTGTATTTTTTATCTGCTATCTTTTTCAAGTTTACTATCCACGGCGGTCACAGAGTAAACTAAAAAGAGAGAGAGTCTGTATAATATAGAAATGACTGCCGTGGATCGATAAGTAACCTGAAAATTGAAAGTAAAAAACAAATACACTTTATTTATAGTAATGAATGTTCATTATATACAGTTAAGCGTTAAAAGTATGCATGTGTTATTAATATTAATACAAATTAAAAAAAAATGGTATTTTGTTTCAAATATTAAGGAGGAGCAGGGCTAGGAAAACAATTGTCCTGTCCCAAAGCACCTGACTTTTGATACCTTTTCTGAAATTCTCCATCAATTTAATCTTTTACAAAAATTCATTATAACAAACAAAGAAGGTGTGGTATGATTGCCAATGAGACAACTCTCCACAAGAGACCAAAATGACACAGAAATTAATAACTATAGGTCACCGTACGGCCTTCAACGATGAGCAAAGCCCATACCGCAAAGTCAGCTATAAAAGGCCCCGAAATGCAATGTAAAACAATTCAAACGAGAAAACTAACGACCTTATTTATGTACAAAAAAAAACAACGAAAAAACAAATATGTAAGGCTTAGACATAAACAAACAACAACCACTGAGTCACAGGCTCCTGATTTGAATGTTCTTTATATATTAAATGTATGTTCAGATTGAAATTAATGGAAAACAAACAAATTGGAATTTGGGAAATAAAGGAGGTATTTTAAAAAAAAAACAGTTTCCTGTCCCCAAGTACCTTGATACTTTTGATACAGTTCCTGAAATTCTCCAGTCATTAAATCTTTTGCAAAATTCTTCCTACAACACTTTACATACTTTCAACCACGCTCTGATTGCCCGCGATTTCTCGGGTGTATTCTAGTGTTAATTAAATTAGAACGAGCATAAATGTGTACAATAACTTAAATGAAATTCAAACTGGCCACTAGGCGAGTCCATATCATATTTTAACAAATTGAATGAAACAAAAATAAGTAACGTTCGAATTTCCACTTCTTATATATTCACAAAATTGTCCGAATTCACAGTAGATAAATTGATTTTTAATAGTCTTTTGCGGAGAAAAAAGAAAAGCTTACAAATAATACGTTTTATTCCACTAAACAAGTAATTTTAGAAAATATGTCGAAATACATTTTTCGCAAGGCTACGCAAGGTTTAATTATTGTTAATCTAAAAATCTAAATCTAAAAAGAATATTTTACAGTCTCATAGAAATATATCAACTACAATTAGTACCGAACTAAAGAAGTCAGTAAATAAAGTCAATATAAGTCCGATCTGACTATTTTCTGACATCAAAAATCAATACGATCGTTTTAAGGTCAATTTCGTTAACCTCACAAAATCTTGTAAGGCATTATAGTATACAGTGTATGTAAAGTGCGGATCCTAAAATACCATTTTTACTGTATATGCTATGCATTTCTGATGTAGAATGGTAAATAAACAGACGAAAAATATATGATTTTTGAAGAAAATGAATAAAATTGTTCACATGTATTATATTTAGTAATAAAAAATACAAGTTATACAAAGTAAGAGATGGTAACGGGTTTTTATCGCGCCGAGAGCCATCCATACGTGAAATATATACCGAAATAGGTGTATATTTAGGACATTTTACGAACAAATCGTGCAGGTGATTAAAAACTAGCAGGAAAGATGTAGTTGCAAAAAAATATTCATTACAACACAATTATTAATGTTGTACAACGTAGAATAGCTTTTGTTATTCAGTTTGCCCATATTGTATTGAATTCCACTATGATGCTATCTTTATGCGAGTCATGTTCACTGTTGAATAATGATACTTTACTTTCATTTTCACTGTAGAGCGATTCATTAGTATTGTATTTGCGGTGCATTTTCACTGTATGAATTGTATTAATTTTTATGCATTAAATTCCAAATTCAGCCGACTTGCTCAAACAATAATTAAAGTAAGAAAAGGATTTCATAGTGCTGACTTTGAGATGAAAAGTTTAATTGAACACTCCAATAAATTCAATAGAATTAATATTTATTTTAGATAAAACATATCGTTGTCATAATATAACAAGATGTGGATCATTTCAGAGTTGAAAGTGTTTTTAGATTAATGCAAAATATTTTCAAATGCATGCCAATTTGATAAAATTCATGTTTCTGCAGTAGTCATTGTATGCATGTGCAAACAAATTTAACATTGGATTTCGAGTATGGGTCTATTTACCAATCAGAAGAAGCGTGTCATAGAATTTTTTATAATTCATCAGAATCTTTATTTAAAGTATAGTTATATTCATCCAATGCATTGAAACTTCATCACTGAATACGTACATCTCTCGTGTCTATCGAAATATAATGGGATAAAAGGGGATAAAAACAACAATACTTTCTAATATATTTTTATAAATCACTTCTTGACCAATTTCAATGGGGTTTTGAAGTAAGATTTTTGATTTTGGGTCCGGTTTTAAATTGGCCCACAGGGTCCAAAATAAAATTTGAGGTTCTTTGGTGGGCTGAATTCATACATGATTGTGTTTATTATTATTTTTGTAATTGTTGGCCCATTGAACAAGTTTGTGGGGTCCAAACTGTCAAGAAATAAATTCTTTTGGATTTCAACAACAGTTGAATATTTGGGATACTTTGGAATGCTGAATCTTACCGTGTTTTTAGATTTGGGATTTTGATGTTTTGGGCCAAGTTATCGAAATGGTTCACAT
This sequence comes from Mytilus edulis, assembly GCA_019925275.1. Lineage (NCBI taxonomy): Eukaryota > Metazoa > Mollusca > Bivalvia > Mytilida > Mytilidae > Mytilus > Mytilus edulis. The sequence continues at coordinate 77,652,679 of CM034354.1, read as the reverse complement.
TGAGGCCCAAAGGGTCCGAAATTCAACATTTTTAGCTCATCTGGCCCAAAGGGCCAAGTGAGCTTTTCTCATCACTTGGCGTCCGTCGTCCGTCGTCGTCGTCCGTCGTCCGTCGTCGTTAACTTTTACAAAAATCTTCTCCTCTGAAACTACTGGGCCAAATTTAACCAAACTTAGCCACAATCATCATTGGAGTATCTAGTTTAAAAAAATGTGTCCGGTGACCCGGCCAACCAAACAAGATGGCCGCCATGGCTAAAAATAGAACATAGGGGTCAAATGCAGTTTTGGCTTATAACTCAAAAACCAAAGCATTTAGATCAAATCTGACTTGGGTAAAATTGATTATCAGGTCAAGATCTATCTGCCCTGAAATTTTCAGATGAATTGGACAATCCGTTGTTAGGTTGCTGCCCCTGAATTAGTAATTTTAAGGAAATTTTGCTGTTTTTTTGTTATTATCCTGAATATTATTATAGATAGAGATAAACTGTAAACAAAGTAAAGTACATGAAGTAAGACCTAAAAATAAGTCAACATGACCAAAATGGTCAGTTGACCCTTAAGGAGTTATTGCCCTTCATAGTCAATTTTTAACAATTTTCATAAAATTTGTAGATTTACACTAACATTTTCCACTGAAACTACTGGGCCAAGTTCATTATAGATAGAGATAATTGTAAGTAGCAAGAATGTTTAGTAAAGTAAGATCTACAAACACATCACCATCACCAAAAACATAATTTTGTCATAAATCCATCTGTGTCCTTTGTTTAATATTCACATAGACCAAGGTGAGCGACACAGGCTCTTTAGAGCCTCTAGTTTTCTTTCATCAAAAATGAAGTCTAGCTTGAATGTTGTGTATATACTTACCCCAAACTGTTCAGGGTTCGACCTCTGCGGTAGTATCAAGGGTGCTCTACAACACGTAAATCATGTTCCAATGCAACTTTATCAGTATACGTTTTTGACAGATAAAGTTTGCCCTACACAACTTGACTTGCATTTCAAGCTTTAATGACTTTGGATAATTATATTTCACATTGTCGTTTCATTTTATACAGTAAAGAACATGCTAGGAACAATCGAGCTAAAAACTGTCTTTCCTTCAGAATATGAATGTTGAAGCATTTGGGGGCTCAACAATAGGGGAGGCAAGTGAAGTTGAATCACAGAAAAAAGAACTAAAGTTAAGGAGGGGTCTACATACCAATGCACGTATTGTCCTTTCAAGACAAAATGGGTAGCTAGTTTTCCCAGGCATAAGAAGATTAACACTCAGTGATATTGTTTGCCTTCAATTACCGGAGAATAAAGGCTTTTCTCCCTGGAGAGGAATCCCAATTTGAAAAACAATTGGCTTAAAATTATTCCCAAAAATACAACTTTTTTCCCAAACAGTGCAGTCTCAGTAACAATTGGGCATGAATACAAACCGAAAAATACTCCAGGTTTGAGGGTCTATTTATGTATCATCACTGACAATAAGGGGTCTTATTTCAAATGAGGATTTACCTCTTGAATGGGGGTCTGCAAATTGAAGTTCCAGTCAAATTCATGGTTTATTATAAATTTCCCAATTTGATAAAAAGGACGCATATTTTCCCAAAAAAAAGGATAGAGGTAGTTTTGAAAAAAGCCAAAAATATCACTGACAATAATGAGTTAAACAAATGTGACCAGTGTGAATTAAAATTTTAAGACTTCTCAAAAAGCATAACAACTGATAGCATGGAGAAAGCCTGATTTGTACTCATTGTTCCAAACACTTCAAAAGTAGAACTGGACAGTGGCGGATCCAGAACTTTTTGTAAGGCGGGCCCGATGGCTGACCTAAAGAGGGGGTTTGGGGGGGGGGGGCTCAAGTCATGCTTCAGTGATTCCCTATATAATCAACCAAATTTTACCAAGCCCCTCCCCTCCCCCCCCCCCGGATACGCCTATGCTGGCATAGCTTACCATATGAAGAAAGCAACAGGAACTTTTAATCACATCTGCTCGTTTTATTTTATACAGTAAAGAACATGCTAGGAACAATCGAGCTAAAAACTGTCTTTCCTTCAGAATATGAATGTTGAAGCATTTGGGGGCTCAACAATAGGGGAGGCAAGTGAAGTTGAATCACAGAAAAAAGACCTAAAGTTAAGGAGGGGTCTACATACCAATGCACGTATTGTCCTTTCAAGACAAAATGGGTAGCTAGTTTTCCCAGGCATAAGAAGATTAACACTCAGTGATATTGTTTGCCTTCAATTACCGGAGAATAAAGGCTTTTCTCCCTGGAGAGGAATCCCAATTTGAAAAACAATTGGCTTAAAATTATTCCCAAAAATACAACTTTTTTCCCAAACAGTGCAGTCTCAGTAACAATTGGGCATGAATACAAACCGAAAAATACTCCAGGTTTGAGGGTCTATTTATGTATCATCACTGACAATAAGGGGTCTTATTTCAAATGAGGATTTACCTCTTGAATGGGGGTCTGCAAATTGAAGTTCCAGTCAAATTCATGGTTTATTATAAATTTCCCAATTTGATAAAAAGGACGCATATTTTCCCAAAAAAAAGGATAGAGGTAGTTTTGAAAAAAGCCAAAAATATCACTGACAATAATGGGTTAAACAAATGTGACCAGTGTGAATTAAAATTTTAAGACTTCTCAAAAAGCATAACAACTGATAGCATGGAGAAAGCCTGATTTGTACTCATTGTTCCAAACACTTCAAAAGTAGAACTGGACAGTGGCGGATCCAGAACTTTTTGTAAGGCGGGCCCGATGGCTGACCTAAAGAGGGGGTTTGGGGGGGGGGGGCTCAAGTCATGCTTCAGTGATTCCCTATATAATCAACCAAATTTTACCAAGCCCCCCCCCTCCCCCACCCCCCCCCCCCCCCCCCGGATACGCCTATGCTGGCATAGCTTACCATATGAAGAAAGCAACAGGAACTTTTAATCACATCTGCTCGTTTTATAGTAAAACATTAAAAATGCTTCGCTGACCGAAGAGATCGAACCCTGGACATAATATTAAAGCTTGATACTATCTGAATTTGGATTGTGATCAAATTTATGACGTTATATAGGTTTCTGGCACAAGGTAAATGTGTTCGAAGATCTTAAATCGTATGCGAATACTGTGCAACTGAAGGTTTCTTCCCGCCCATAATAGTTTGTTTTCCTTCTAGGATAAATAACCATCAAACCAAGTCCCAGTCTTTCCTTTCTGGTAATGAACCTTATAGTACAATTTTAGAGAGGTCCATACACTTGAACACAAGATATTGTCTGGAAACTAGAAAAATGTTTGTTTTGCCATTTCTTTTGTCCCTTATTTCTGCATGTTTGGGGCAATTATCCCCGAACCAAATCCCAGTCTTCCCTTTGTGATAATGCGAAAAAGATCCAAAAATGTACACACAAGTAATTATCCGGAAACTACAAACATGAATGTTTTCTTTCCATTTTTGTTCCTTCATTCCTGAACTGTTAGTACCATACCCCCAAAATGAATCCTAACATTCTACTTGTGGTATTGAACACTGTGGTACAATTTCAGAACAGTCAAAATTCTTATACACAAGTAATTATCCTGAAACTAAATACATGCTTCTTCTATGCCCCTTTTCGTAAACGGTTGGAACCATCATCCCCAACATTATCCCAACCTTCCTTTTGTAGTATTGAACCTTCTTTAAAATTTATATAGATCCATTCACTTAAATTAAAGTTGTCCGGAAACCAAATGGGTCTTTGGACGACGCAGACGATAACGACATCATAGCAATATACGAGCCGGAAAAAACCATTGCGGGGAAACATTTCAGTTTATAGTTCACACATGTCAATACTGTGGGAAAACGTATAAATGGCCAGCCAGTTTCTATAGACATATACAAGTTATAAATAGATATAAATATTAAAGTAATCAAATAAGTCTAATTATTACATTAATCTACAATAAAAATTCATCGCATTTTCGAAAATTCTACATCAGAAATGAATGCCATTCAGTGATAATTCATCGCTTCTATAGTGAAAATGGATCGCTTTTAATAACTGATATTCTATGTTATGTTGCTTTTATAACACATATTTGAACTTTAATACTGTTATTTTACATTAAAAAGACACATCATAATGAAAATATGTTAAAATTTAGTTTCAAATCAATTATTTTGGTATTTTCAAAACGTAAACAAATAAAGTTTTCCCATGATCCTTTATTCTACAATGAACATACTCGCATACAACAGTGAAAATGAGCTGACTGGATTCGCACTTTATATACACTGGTATACGTTTGTCGCTTCGTGTTATCTGTAAATCTGTATAAGTGTAGTAAAAAGGTGTATTGCTGGATACATGTGTATGTACACCTGAGTTTTGTGAAGCATCAATCGTAGTACACAGTGGTGAACGTAGGAAACTTTTATAACTCGGTAGTGGTATTATTCAGTAAAACACAATTAACCATATATCTAGATATTCAAGCAATTAATTGTAAGAAGTAATTAATAAATTACCGAACTCGAAGAAAATAACAAATTTTAAAGTGGAATTATACAATTCATGCAGTTACGTTGTACGAATGATCTATACAAAAAAGTTTATATCGTAAACAGGTTTCATGTAAGTTTTGATGAGTAAAATGTTTGAAACTATTTCCTTTTACGTTAACAAATATCAATATATGATATGAACGATTTCAAGGCCTAATTTTAGAGTATCATTTATCATGCTCACTCAAGAAACATAGGTTAAAAATCATATTTGAACAACATTGCCGAAAATCTTTACCGACAGCACTTAAACATAACCAGCATAAAAGCATATAGTAAAACTTGTTGAAAGAATTGTAGAATAAGTATTCGATCAATTTTTTCAGTAGTAACCATTTATTTATTCTTTCTGTTTGTATTAGAAAGACATACAGAGTTGCCTCATAGATGTTATATTGAAAAGGAGGAAATTACTCTCAGTGTATTTCAAACCTTAATTTCATATGATCTTTCCATTGACTGCTTTTGAATCAAAGAAGGATGGTTGGATGTGTTTTTATTAGTATTTAAAAAACGCGTAAAATCCTCATATATAATTTACAAATACTAAAGTCGGATCCCCAAATATTGGACTTTAATAGTTAAACTTTTAATTCGTTGTTATCATATCATATTATAATTTGATTTGATTTTTTGGGTTTTAACGCCACTTTTAGACACCGCTCTGGGCTATTCAGTGGCGGTGAGTTTTTACTGGTGGAGGAAGCCGGAGTGCCCCGGAGAAAACCACTACCTTCGACAGGAAAACTGACAATCCTAGTAATTATAGTAGTAACTACTAAGACCATTCGGTCATATAGGCTCCTAGTTTTTGTTTAGTGTGTAACGTTGCAAGAAGTTTAACACTTTATTATGTGCTTAATCATTAATTAGTTATAATTGGATTGGGTGTATAAACCACACACAAAACATTACCATATATGAATAAAAAATAAGTTATGCGATATATTTGCCATTGAGACAATCCATCAATCAAAAATCAAATATCAAAGACACCAAACAGTGTATCCTTAGCGTATATTAAGCAATAAAAGAAATTGGGTAACGCAACGGTATGAAAACATGTTAAATAATGCACAAGATTAACAGATCCGTGATATTAATTCTTATCAATTCTACAACAATACATGGATAACAAATATTGCGGACAACAACTACTTCCTGATACAGCTTTTTCATTTTCGACAAACCGAAAAGAAAACTAAAGGGTTGAGTATTCTTTTTTGTAAGTTTTGCATAATCCAATCCTTAACAAAAGCTATTTCTTTTTACTTTACTACGTTTTGGTTTTCGGTTCTTCAAAATTTCTGTTGTTAGTCGAAAACCATTATACATGTTTTGATTTTCGCTACTGACAGTTTAACTGCCTGTCTCAGTTTAAACTTGAATATTTCTAACACAATTTTTAAAGAAAAAAATAAACCATTTGCCTTTGGTCTATTCGTTATAATAATGAAGAAGATATTCAACAAGAATTGAAAGCGAGTACTTACTTTGATTCACAATTGCAGTTTCATTTCAAGCCTTAGAACAGTACTTAAATAAAATACCTCAGATTAGAGAACAAACCAACAAATCTGAATATCCTGACAAAAATACTGTACATTACTTAATATACATCAGTGAAAATTGACAATAGTAAATAGTAAACTTACTTAAAACCGGTAATTTATTGATCAAATTTTAAGATTATGTATATTTCCACGGTAGTACTTTTTAATCGGTCTTGTGTTTCTTTGATTTTACTTGTTTTTGCGTATTGTATAGGTCTAGGCAAAACCTTTTCAGTAGAATGTTATAGCTAGTTACTTTTACTACTAAAAATAAGTACACTTATGTAACAGATTAAGAAAGGTTTGAAGCCCAAAACATGTTCAACCTCGCTATATTCAGTGTTTGAAAAGTAAGGAGTCAGTTAGTAATTCAGGGAAATCGTATTTATTTTCTTTCGTTGATTTATACATGAATCAGGCCGTGAATTGTTACATTTTGCAATGTTGAGTTTTTATTTTTACTGAAAGCTGTACCGTGGTCTTACGTTTCTTAGATCTCCCGTATTTGGTCTCTGGAATAAAGCTGTCACATTAACTTATCTATCAAAGTGATACACACAAAACTGTTCAAACATTTGATAGGAATAAGACATATGTAAAACACGTATGTGAAACTTATTAGATATGTTATTCACCTGAGTACTATGACTGTCGTTTAAAATACAATTGTCAGTTATTTAGCCGGGGACGCTGAAAGTTGAGTTTATGATAAAGAAATAATCACCAATTTCCATAAACTGTTTACACAAAGTTTATTCTTGCATGCCGGATTTAATTTCGAAAAACAAAATCTTATTGACAGCAACATTGCTTTTAAATTAAAAGATCCCGGACCATGATCTAGTGGACAGGGCGTAAAATGGTCAGCAAATGGAGATTTTCAATTATTAATATAACTTATATATGTAACACTCAGATCGTCCGGTCTCTAATCGACGTCCGTTCCTCAGATCGAAGTCCAAATCTGACATCACAATGAAATATCCTTCCAAATCGACGGCAAATTGTAAGACTTTCTAATTGATGTCCATATTTTGGCTTCTCTAATCGACGTTCAATTTTGAGCTTCTCTAATCAACATCTGTTTTGGACACAGAATACAAAATTAACCAGAACCGAAAGCAGCTGAAACCTTTAAACTTTTAAACATAACATATTACATGCATACGTGACAAATAGGATATATAGAGAAAAAAATTAAAAAACTTAAAAAAATAAAGATTTATAACATACTTGAATAAATATTTAAACAAGTTGTGGTCATATTTTTAATTTAAGAGATTTAATTACTTAAGCATAAGGAGATGTGGCAATGTAAACAATTCAAATTGGAAAATTCCGAAAAACCAATATAACAAATATAAACCATTGAAAACCACTGCATGCCCATAAAGAATATGTCGCGGTTAAACATGGGTGTAAGCACTTAACCTAAAACAGTTGTGTAACAGCGCAACATAAAACATAATACCAATTTCTTGCATATATGTATTTTTCACTCCAGGTATAAAACTCAGAGACTTGTTGAAGAATATCTTACAGAGTCCATATTTCTCTATTTTGTATATTGTTTAAGATTGAATACTGCCGTATAGATATCAATTGGTTTTCTATGTCGTTGGGTTGCTTTCTCCTTAACATACACTTACATGCATGTCATCTATTAACATGAGTAGTAATGTCATACTACTATGTAGATCGATTCGATTAACTTTTTATCAAGATAAACTTTAATATGCATGATACCTTTTTCTAGTTGAAAAAAAAGCATATAGAAAGTATGTATAAATGTTTGAACCCTACACACAAAAAAACATGTATGAGTGTAAAAATTTAAATCCAGTAATTTATTATTTATTTATATTGAACATAGATTTAAGATATATGCCGTCACATTGGACGTCGATTAGAGTTTCAAAATATTGGACGTCGAATTGAGAATGTGACGTGAGATTTTGATTTGAGAAACGGCCGTCGATTTGAGGAACGGACGTCACTACGAGACCGGACGTCGATCTGAGTCTAACATATATAGACAATATCATTGTTTATTTTAAGTAGTTCCTGTCAATCTAACTAAAGCAGAAAACAGAACATCAAAAATTAATAATGAATGCAATGTCATTAGATCATGACATAAAGGACAAAGACTCAAAATAGTCATCAAACTGGTATGTACTGAAATACTTACTGAAACAAAATATCATTGATCTACTAATATTTCTTATCAAACTTAATTGAGCAGAAAACCTGAACAAATGTCTTATTAATTGAAATAAATATTGATATGACTAATTCATTAGGTCACATTCGGGTAAAGAAGATGAGATGGTAGTTACGGCACTTGGAATATGTTCGTCGTCAAATGTGAAACACCTATTCCATAACGGTCAACCAACTTGTAGAATTTGACATCATCCCTTCGTACGGACGCCATTACGAGTTTGTTGACCGTTATTACCGTTTCACAGATGATATCAGATATGTTTCTTACGTCGTAACTACAATCCCCTTCCCTTTTCCATGAATGTGTCCAACCGAATTTGACAATTTACCGGATTTGTAATAACATGAGCAACACGACGGGTCCTACATGTGGAGCATGATTTGCTTATCCTTCAGGAGCACCTGAGATAACCCTCAGTTTTGGGTGGGGTTGTGTTGCTCAGTCTTTAGTTTTCTATGTTGTTTCTTGTGTACCATTATTTGTCTGTTCGTCTATTTCAATTTTTGGCCATGGTGTTGTCAGTTTATTTTCGATTTCTGAGTTTGACTGTTCCATGTTCCTCTGGTATCTTTCGCCCCTCTTTCGTAATTTCGTCCGTTGAGCTCACGAAGGGATGCTTTCAGCTTAATTTCTTGGAACTCTTAGTTTAATGATATCATGAGTAGCAACTTTTTATAAAAAAAAAACATTTAAGGAAACACAAGCCTTGAAAATTGCTAATTCATTCAAAGTCGCTAGACCAGGTCCTATTGGTCTGGTAGATCATATCAGATTAATTTAGGCAGAACACTTCACACATTGTGAAAACCAAGGAACAAGGTTTCCAAATAATTGTCAAACTGATATGCAACTTTTTATTACATAACAATGATCTTTTACAAATATTTCTATTCTAACTTACTTCTGCAGAAATCAGTTGGTCACACACTCGCCGTCACCGCCAACCGATGCCAAAAAAAGTAATAGCTATGTCTCTCATTACGCTACTTTCTTCATAGGCGAGACAAAAACTGGCATATACATGTAAAAAATGAGATGAAAAATAAAAAATAATAATAAAGAGAAGAGCAAATTATTCCTGTATTTGATTCACTTTTAGATTTAAAAAGGAAATGTTTTAGAAAATAAAAAATATCTATCATGTGAAACAAATTGTTGTTTATTATTTTGTGCTACATAATAGTGAGGAAGGCCATTTCGCAAAGCAATAACCAAAACTATATAACTTCATAATTATTTCTTGTTTTTTTTTCATTGATCATATTTTAAAAACTTTCTCTTTGACGTAATTTTAACTTTTGTTGTCTGATTCATTTGACGAAATATACTTTAAATGTGTCAAAATCCATTAAGTTGTCCTTCGTGTTCATATACGCAATTTTGCTGTTGCAAATATCTGAATATGCACATAAAGCTGTGACAATGTTAATTTTCGTAAAGATTAAAAAAGGCTTATAAATATCGGCTACAGATCAAAATTAGCAAGACTAATGGTGAAGTTCTATTTTTTATTTGACCTTCCTGTCAATTTTATTGTCGCCCTTCTGATGAGTCTTATTATTTAGAAACGCACATTTTAGGGAACTAAAATTATAGATCTGGGATTTTTCAGCATTTGATATCTCCTTTTCTAACCTGAAATTACATAGATTATCTGACTGAAGTAAATCATCGCTTAAATACCGTCAAATTGAATTCAAATATATTAAAGTATTAAATCCAAATAAATACAACAGTAGTATACCGCTGTTCCATATTCATAAATCGATTAAGCGATAACATTTGAATAAGGATTTCAAAAATGTATTTAAAACCTAATTTGTTTATAACTATACAAAATCAAACAAAAACAAATTTTAAGAATCTGATTTTAGAAAGTGCTGAATAAATTTACGATGAATAACGACAACAAGACAACAAACAGTCTACTAAAAAAAATTAAATTACTTAATATGTGGAGCAGCGTATGCTTACCCTTACGAAGCACCTGAGATCACCCCAGTTTATGGTAAGGTTTGTGTTGAATAGTTTTTAGTTTTTCTATGGCCGTGTTCACATTGACCTAAACTTTGTGTTGTGTTAGTGTAACTCACACATAAACTAAACATAATTACGTTCCCATTGATAAAACTCAATGTGTACATGTAGTTTAAGTCATATTTTGTCTACATGCAGTCGATAGTCGATGTAGGCCTTGTATAGGTTAAGTGTACACAAAACTAGGCATTTAGAACTTTAATTTTCCCCTGTATATCTAAAATAGAAACGATTTGTATATACAAATTGATATTTATGACACTATTTTGATAAAGTTCTTTACAGAAATATTTGTCTAAACTTGATATATTTATTTTTTATAAAAACACTCTACGTAGCCTTATTAACCTCTTAAATTAACAAGACTCATCCATCATCATTTCCGAACACATAATTCATTTGAAAAGGTCTTCCTGACTCGACTGAACGTACACACTGACAGAAATATTTGCCAATGGTATTTACTCAAACAACGATTCACTCATAATTGCATAACTGAAAAAGGGTGAGGTTAATTGTTTGTTTGTGTAGTATGTCAGATCCATTTACATACAATTAGAAAAAAGAAAAAAAACATTACCCCCTCCCTTTGCCACTTTCTCCTTGGAGAAAAAATTACCATTTGAAACAAACAGAAAAGATAGAAATGTAGTGATCCTTAACATCGCAAGTCTTTTTTTCTTCGTCTGTAAGCACGCTCATGCAGCCTACGTTTTTAATGCGTAATCGAGACATCTTTAAACTACTGTAACGCATCCAAAATGACTTTTTTAAAGGAGCAACCACTAAATCTTTTTTTTTTAAAGGGGGAGGGGGGTCTCAGTCAGAATTTTTTTTCGCGCTAAAGTTTATATTTATTATTTCTTTTCGATGGTACCAATTTAATATTCAACACTATAATGTATGGGGAAACTTTGGATTCTGAATAATGGTTCATCCTAATCATATACCCGAATTTTTGTTTTAATCAAATTGTGACAAAATCCATCCCCCCTTTTTTTAAAGTCAAATGGTCGTTCCCTAACTGCTAGAAAAGTTGTTTGAAAATTTGAATTCGGTTCTACGTAATAAACATTTAAATGACATATAGTTTACAAGTGTGAACAAATCGTATGTACAGGTAGCTAAACAAGGTGTATAGATGTGAACAAATTTAATGTGAAACTAGTGTACATTACATTAAACTAAATGTAAACATGTTTACTGTACACGGCGTTTGCTGTGAACACGGCCTATGTTGTGTCTTGTGTACTATTGTGTATCTGTTCGTCTGTTTTTTCTTTTTAAGCCATGGTGTTGTCAGTTTATTTTCGATCTATGGGTTCGACTGTCCCTCTGATATCTGTTGCACATCTTTTATGACTGTATAACACAAACTTCAATAAATACTGTGAATACTGTTCGGGGCTTCGGAAGGGTAAGCATATCCTGCTAAAAAAATTACACCCATCGAGTGATATTTTTTATTCGGTTATATCACATTTGAGTTAAAGAGGGTACGACAATGTTATTTTAGTTACGATTGTCATGATAGAATAATTGTCACATACCTCCAACAAAAACATAAATAACAGTATAGTATGGTCACATAATAACTCCAAAATGAGTTTTAGAAAACAATATTATCTTGTTTAATGATCTATTTCTGATTAATGATTTCAAATAATCATCCTTTGAAAAGTAGTTTCCGTAAAATTGTCAGATCATGCTGACGTAATAATATCATCATCAACAAGTGATGGCAAGCAATCTTGCAAAGTACGGCAGCATTATTTTAATCGTTTTCATATGAGTTACAATAGCAATACTCCACCGAATAATTAGATATGTTTCACTCACATGATGGCAAACATAAGTGAACCAAACACAAAGGCTTGCTATGAAAATGTCTCAGAGCAGTTGCGGTCACAAGTGGTTTCTTAAATAATAACATTATTGATTATAACAATACCTTAATGCTAACATGTTAACCTAAATCTCTAAATGTACTATTATATTATTTATTTGTGTATTTCTCTGACCTGAGTGTTCTTACATTTATTCGTATTATATTCCTGTCGTGTTAGTGGTATAGTTATCATTGTCATGAAGCGCAAGTTTGGCTGGCCACAAAACCAGGTTCAACCAAGCATTGTTTTTCTTAAAATGTAGATGCTTTGGTAAATGTCAGCAAGAAGATCTGTAATTGCATGAATAACTGTTTCTGTGCAGTTTGGTTATTTTGAAGTTTTGATGCAAGTCAATTTAATCTATAACAAACCTTTTTTCTGCTATTGCATTTAACATTTAATACATGCCTTGAACATCAGAAACATTCACAAAGGCTTTGTATAATACTAGTAAAATACTAGTTATATCAGATTTAACGCTGCTGTCTAAGTACGAATTTATTTGTTAATAGCAAACTATGAATGAAAAGTGACAGAAATATGTGTTGGACTATGTCGGGTAAGAAACGAGGGACAAAAAAAGAGGGACGAAAGATACCAAAGGGACAGTCAAACTCATAAATCTAAAACAAACTGACAACGCCATGGCTAAAAATAAAAAAGACAAACAGAAAAACAATAGTACACACGACACAACATAGAAAACTAAAGAATAAACAACACGAACCCCACCAAAAACTAGGGGTGATCTCAGGTGCTCCGGAAGGGTAAGCAGATCCTGACAAGGAGAATGCAATTTAGCCCAGTACCAGTAGAGTATACCCTGATTAGTTTGTATTCTATGATATAATGCAATGCAAATAAACATTCTTGCATTAAAAAAACACACACTGAAAAGTAGAAATCCCCTCACTGATTTAAGAATGCAACCTATCCAATAACTGAGAAGTACTACAATCAAATATTAAGTAGCAAATTAACAGTGATCAGAAAGATATGTCAATCAAATATTTCCGTGCAAAATATCATGTTGGCAAAATATCATGTTGGCAAAATATCATGAAATTGATATCTTCACTGAAGTCAATATTGTTAACATCAGATATTTACTAAAACATGAAGGAGACAACTTTGACAAATTAAATAAACAAACTACCAAAATGCAAGCTCTGATGATATATATAGCACCAAAAGAAAATTTGCATAACAAATAAATATTACAAAAGAGAAGTTTGATACCAAAGGAAGACAAGATCACTTAATATGCTTCATAATATTTACAAGTTTGCTCGACCATTCAACTTAACGTTAAATAGACAGAAGGGCTAAGAAGACTGTCCAATGTTTCACCACTGTCATAAACTTTACAAAACAGACAAACTTTGACACTTACTCAATTTTTATTTAAAACAAACGGCAATCATTATTTTTATTTTTTATTGGCTAGAAGGAACGACATTTTTTGTGGCAAAGTTGTCCCGTTATATGTCATTTGTATTTAATAATGGTTATGTCAATTACATAGATTGCGTACGCGAACTGTAATATATCGGCGTAATCGAAAAGTTGTCATCGTTAGAACTCAACACAGTACAGCTGCTGACTTCTAAAGTATTAAAAATTAGGTAAACAATCAAAGGCTATACATGTTTCTCCTTAGTATCGTCGAATTAAATATTCTGAACACAATTCATATAAAACACATAACAGCAATGATGAATTCTTAGTTTCAGCATTTGTATAGTCTATTTCATAAAATATTTTGACTCTTATCCAACGGTGTCCATATATTCGTGATAAAGACATATAAGTTGGACACAGTTATCAAATCATCAGCCTAAAGTCTTTAATAGACCTTAATCGAACTTCATTAATCAAAACTCGCGTTTTAAACATAACCAAACAGTCAAAATAAGCTGATCAATGGCCCCAAGTCTATCAAAGTAACGTTTTCTGTGAAGGGTGTACCTGTAAAGAAAGTCATTTTAAATGGTGAACAATTGTATCTTTAATCTAAAAATTTGAACCTAAGCAGCAGTAGTATATAGTAATCGACTAACGTAATGGTTGTCCGATTTTAAAAGGAATCAATAAAGATGACTGGCGCCACCTAGATTTTACATCCAAGATAATAGGTAGAAGTAAATTTATTTTCTGCTGCCTTGGTACTTAGAAATTAAAATTGAAATAGTGAGAAATGGGTGTTGGTGATTGGCGTAGAAAAAGCGAAAAATTTAGAGAAAACTCTCTAACACAAGCAACATTTTCTGTGCCAAATTAAGCCTGAGGTGTTCTTCATTCATACTACTGCGAAAATTCCGGAACCGTTGAGTACCCTTAAAAAATGTCATTTTTTATCAAAAAAGCTGCGGCACCATGTGTGTTTGCTCATTGCAATTACACCCAAAGGTGTTGATAATTCAGAATTCGAAATTGTTTTTAATTGATCTTTGATAGTGAAAAGGCAGCACCAAATAAGGCTACCATTGTCGTCTATGTAATTAATTACTTCCTTGTAACCTTACACGTTCCAAAAACAATTTTACATTACAAGGTCACGGTGTCAGAAATATTGAAGTTAGATCAGATCGTTCATCTTAAACTCAAATTAACAGTCAAAAACATCTCACAGCATCGTAAATTTTTCATTAATATAGCAAAACACTAACAATGAATTTGACTACTCACCTGATTAAAAGAAATAACAAGCATCCTTTTTTGTAAATAGAAAATATTGAGGCATATTATCCTGTAATTGAAAATATATATATACAGCTGACAAAAGATTCAAATAAATTATGCAAACATTCTTGTCGGTGTCTTTCTATGTTTAATTTGACTTTACTGTTTCATATAAGGGTTAATATTGGTACCAGTTAAAACTTTTAAAACTGATGCATAGTTATGCACCTGTCCTATGTAAGGAGCTTGTTGTCAGGGGTTTTCGTTTTTTGGTGTGATGTATAATGAATGTGTCAATCTTGAAAAAAATATATAGTTCATATGTGTTTCGCGTTTCTCGTTTTTATATAGATTAGACAGTCGGTTTTGAATTGTTTTACATTTAGTGAATTTTAGGCCGTTTATTGCTTGTTGGACGTTGTGAGTTAAGGGCATACGATACAGTTACAGAGGAGGTAATGACATAGCTAGCGTAAATTGTTATTTTCGCGACGTAAAACTATGACTTATCGGGAAAAGATTCAGTTTTGGACTGATTTTCATCATTCAAACTTATCTAACGTGAAATCGCGTTCATAGACCCCTCTGTTTTAAAATACCATTTGGTTTGATTACGTCAGAAGATTATGTGTGCTAATTTTTCATGAAAACGTAAATAGTGCAAATTGTTTTAAATTTGATAAATAGGCAGCAAAAAATGACGTGTGATTTACTACATTCGTAAAAATTTGATAAATATGAGTTATTTGAAAAACAAATTGCACAAATTTAAAGGACATTTATATAAAACAGAATTTTAATTTTTTTTAACAAAAACCAGCTTGTATTTATCTTTTAAAACAAAACAAAATTGTGTATTTCTGTCGAAAGGAAAAATACGTCCACAAATCCGAATTTTAAGCCAATATAACAAAATTTGGACCTCATTTTACTAAAAAATTAACACATTAAGGTATATTTTTTTATTATATATTTCATTACATCAGGCAAAAAATAGCCTACATGAAAATTGACAGCACAATTTCAATATGGGATCAAAACTGTATCGTGTGCCCTTGTGGCTCCGTGTTGGATGCCGTACTTTGACCTAGCATTTACATTTACCGTTTACGTTGTATACATTATGACTCGGATGAAGAGTTTGGACCGCATATCACATCTTTTTTTAACGAACTATCGTTTTACAATTCCGCTTTTTTGATACTTGAAGCAAAAGAGAATCGTATTTTAAATGTTTGTCTGAATAGAATCTGGTACCTCTTTGAATTAACTAAATGCTCAAAGTATATTTTTTTATCCAGTAAATAAAATGCTTTTAGTTCTTGGCTATTTTATTATAAATTATCACTGAGAGAGGATTTTTTTTCATTACTTAAGTTAAACCTGAATATATAGCACCCCAGTCTAATTTTACCTTCTTCAAACATCTAATTTAAAGTCTCATAAAAACCTTGTTTTCAAAAATTATTCCCTAAACGACAGGGAAACACACGAACACTAACTATTTCCGTGTTTTCTTGATTTCATTTCCCTTTCAACTTAACAGGATATAAATGACTCATATAAGTGATCCTGTTTCTATTTCACTGTATGTCGAACGTTGTTAGCAGGACCAGCATAGCTGGTTTGCCATCATCGACATCCTAATGACATTCTGGCGGTTTTCTTGTATGCTGTATTACTGATTAAAGGTAAGTCATATTGTATACTTTCTGAGGGAGACAGATAGCTGCATTTTTTTCTCCATTCAATGTTTTGAATGGAGTCCTTCATGCCTTTGTTACCCTTTGACAAAATTCGTAACAGACTTCATCTCGGATTTTATAACGCAGCTTATGCTGTCTTTATCCTCTTATCTGCAAATTATAGCTGCTTATTTATATAAAAACTAGAAAACACACGCTACATAAATATGCTGAAATGTCTGATCTCCTTATGAAATTGGACAAGAAAAAGATGATGAGAATAGGTCAGAGACATAAAGTCAAGACACAATGTGTGTAAAATGAATTTCAGTAGGTTTTCACTTTTAAGAATAAACTTTTCGGTCAACTTGCTAGAAAAGAAATATTTTTATTATGATCTAAAAATATAAGAAAATTTGGTCTAAACAAACACGTACAGATGGGAAAATAACAATAATCCAGGCGCTAATTGTCATCTTTTTTTAACATTAAAAGCACCATGCTATACAACTCTGAAAAAACTTACTTAGTATTAGTACAGTGTATTCATTATTTTGGATAACAAGCCTGAACAATTTTTTTTAAAATGTTATGTCTGGAGTAGAGATTTAGATTTCACTTAACCTATATAGCTGTACAATGTAAACTATGGGAATGCAACTGTAGTTATCAAAGGTACCAGGATTATAATTTAGTACGCCAAACGCGCGTTTCGTCTACATAAGACTCATCAGTGACGCTCATATCAAGAGTATAAATCCCAATAACCGAAAATTATACCATAGTTATCTATGGTATAATTTCAAAATTATATCATGGTTTCGTTGTACATGTATATTATCTTCGGAAAGATAGGAAGACCTGGCGTTTGCCTCTTGAATTTTTTGATACAAGAACAACTGAGTCAGTGCGGGGCCACTAAGCTAAAATGCCCGCTTTGCACCAGCCGATTTAAAGTAATGCCTAGGGTGGGAATCGAACCCACGTACACCAACTCCGTTGTCCTATATTTTAAAAATACCTTCTCAATACAACCAAACGAATAGTTTAATATAAGCTGATTTCAGTTATTGAAATATATACTTAGATTGCATCCTCATAGGCTCCACTGTACAGCTACGTATTTAGTTTAAATTTGCAGAGACTTTTTTAAGAGGGATAGAAAAACGGACACGCCCCTTTTAAGGAGCTTCATATATGATAAATACTTTAGACTTTTTATAACAATATAAATGTTGGACCGTTAAAATTTGATAGCAACTGGTTACTAAAAATAAATAAATTACCTATGATCAGCATGTGATTATAATCGTGATAATTTTGAAATTCCATTTAATTAAAGTCTACAAAAATCTTGGTTATATTTGCCACAAAATATTCCCTTTCATTAAATGCAATGAAACAAGTAAAAAAATAAAGCTTTGAACGAAGTATATGTACAAAATGGCCCATCTCTATTATTCATTATCTTTTTTTGATACTATTGAAGTTTGAAAATTTTGCAATTCACATGGCTGAAGAAGGGGTCATAAACCATAATAGCTCTGGTGAAATTAATTTCCTCGTTTTTAATAAAAAAATAAAACACAAACAAACAATTTAACATTTCGACCGTTGAGATAAAACTAAAAAAATAAACCTTAAATCTGGGATTCCAGAGAGCTTCTAAATATCAGAAAATCTGTGACTTATCTTGCATTCATTTCCAGAAAAATGTATTCCTTCACCATGTGTTCGTCTAGATCTGTAACGTTATCCGCACCCAATGTAAATGTGCTTCCTTCAGTGTCGAACATTCAGGTCTGACTGATATTCCCGCGGTTTCAGAATCCTATGCTTATTTAAGAAAACAGTAGGCGGAGCTTTGTGTGTAAGGCCAGAAAAGGGTTATTTAGCTGAACTTAATAAAGTTTAACATTAAAAGATGCTATAGGTTAAAACAGATATTTCATATTTTTGGATAGTTTTGTGGTGTTTCGTAAATGATACCATTGTTTTTGTTGAATCCCCCGGCAACCTCACTCGACCTTCGGTAAATATCTATAACTTATACCTAAATAGGGAGCTGAAAATTTTAGATATAGAAGAATATATTAAAGGTCTAAAACTGACGTTGATCTCATGGTTGATAAAATAACAAAATCTACAAAAAACTAGAATAAAGCAAATATAATATTAACATTGAAAACTTAGTATTTTTAGGGCCATAAAAGCCCCTTTGTATATTTTTTTACAAGAAAGGGTGTCTTTACAATCAATCAAGCTCTAAACCCTACTGAGTCAATAAAAGTGGAAAATAAATGAAACCAAAAAAATCTATGAAATTTGATTTAAACCAAATTCCAAGACAACAACTGTTTTATCGCTTTCAATTACATGCATACAAATATATATGAATGAAGTGTCCATTATGAAGTGTAAAAACAACAATAACACTTAACTCCGTGAAAAATTTAATCGGAAAGTCCCTTAGCCAATGGAAAAATCAAATGTTCAATCATATCAAACGAATTATTTATAACTATCATTTTTCGGACTTGCTACGTGTATTTTTAGCTCACCTTTTCTCATCACTTGGCGTCTGTCGTCCGGCGTAATTTTTTTTCATTTTGAACTTCTACAGAACCACTGAATGGAATTAAACCAAACATGGCATGAATGTTCCTTATGAGGTGCTGACCAAGATGGCCGCCAGCGGGGACTTAGTTTAACATAGGACCTTATGGGAAATGCATAAAAATGACTTCTTTTTGAAAACCACTGAATAGAATGAAACCTAACATGGTATGAATGGTCCTTATATGGTGTTGACCAAGTGTTGTTACATTGCCAAACTATCCTCCAAGATGGCCGTCAGCGGGGGACTTAGTTTAAAATAGGACCCTATGGGAAATGCATACAAATGACTTCTTTTAGAAAACCACTGAATGGAATGAAACCAAACATAGTATGAATGTTCCTTATGAGGTGCTGACCAAGTGTTGTTACTTTGTAGCCGATCTATCATCCAAGATGGCTTTCAGCGGAGGACTTAGCTTAACAAAGGACCCAATGGGAAATACATATAAATGTCTTTTTTAGAGAACCACTGATTGAATTGAAATCAAACACAGCATGAATGTTCCTCATGAGATGCTGTCCAAGTGTTGTTACTTTGAGCCGATCCAACATCTTAGATGACCGCAAGTGGGGGACTTAGTTTAACATAGGACCCTATGGGAAATGCATACAAATAACTTCTTTGAGAGAACCACTGAATGAAATGAAACCAAACATAATATGAATGTTCCTTATGAGGTGCTGACCAAGTGTTGTTACTTTATTGCCGATCCATCATCCAAGATGGCCGCCAGCGGGGGGCTTAGTTTAACGTAGGACCCCATGGGAAATGCATACAAATGACTTCTCTTAGAGAACCACTAAATGGAATGAAACCAAACATAACATGCCCAAGTGTTGTTACTTTGTAGCCGATCCATCATTCAAGATGGCCACCAGCTGGAACTAAGTTTAACATAGGACGTTATGGGAAATACATACAAATTTCTTCTTTTTGAGAACCACGGAATGAAATGAAACCAAACATAGCATGAATATTGCTGATGAGATGCTGACCAAGTGTTATTACTTTGTAGCCGATCCATCATCCATGATGGCCGCCTGTGAGGGGCTTAGTTTAACATAGGACTTTTAGGGAAATGCATACAAAAGTCTTCTTCTAGAGAACCACTGAATTGAATGAAACCAAACATAGCATGAATGCTCCTTTCCTATTCAGGTGCTGGCCAAGTGTTGTTTATTTGTAGACAAATTTTATCTTTTTTTATATGATTTTCAAAACCCAAGAAGAATCAGGTGAGCGATACAGGCTCTTGAGAGCCTCTAGTTTTATGTAGGATATTGTGGATTAAATCTGGTTTTATAGCTTCCTGAAGTTCTCACTTGTATAAACGTCGCATAAAATTCCATTATATTGACAACTACGTATGTGTGAACAAAACTAACAGAAGTAATAGGTCAAAATGTCAACATAGGGAAATTGCAGTCAACATTGTGCTATAAAATCTTAATCACTATGAAAACAATAAAATATATCAACATAGAAACACAAAAAGGCATATAGACAAAGCATAAAAATGTAAGACAGGAATACGAAAATGTACCAAAGCACAATAACAAAATAACGGGATGTTTAAGTGCTGAGCTAAAACTATCAGTTCCTAGAAACTTTACGGTATTCTTGGGCTTGTATTTCCTATCTTGATTTTCTTGAGAGAGGTTTGTTGCTCACAAGAAGGCTATTAAACTAAGAGTTACAAATGGTAAAGTTGGTTAACCGTCATGGAATATCCGTTTCATAGATGATAACGATTGTGTTCCTTATGTCGTAACTCAATAGAATTCCCTTTTCACGATTGTGACCTACCGAAATAGATTTATTACCGGGTTTGTACTAACATGAGTACGTGACAGGTGTCACATGTGGAGTAGAATCTATGTCAATTGCACTAGCGAGTTATTAAATATATGATAAGTATTAAATTTTCGAAGAACTTAACGTGTGAAAAAAGGATTTTCTTACTACCAGGAGCCGCATCACAAAATAATTTTCGGGGTGTTTTAATTCCGGATAAATGAATCAATCACACTTCGTACCCCTAAAATTTAACCACATATTTAAAAATGTCTCAGCGTCGAAATAAGCCATCATGCATATCCACGTTTATGATACGGACTGTGTTGCAAAGGAAAACGTTACTATTATCGCCTATGGAATCTCAATTACGCATATTGACCCTTCTGCTTACCCTTCTGGAGCTCCTGAGATCATCCCCTTTTTTCTGGGGTTCGCGTTGATTAGTCTTTACTTTTCTACCTTATGTTTTGTGTACTTTTATTTGGCTGTTTGTCTTTTTCTTTTTTTATCCACGGCGAAGTTCTAAAGGATAAGTAAATATAACCAAATCAGAAATTGTTAATGTAAAGAACATAATCAATATATCTGAATGTGACAATTTTCATCTTGTATGACCACTCAATGTTTACCCGTTCTCTAATTTAAAGTATATATGTATTGATTCCAGATTAATGTTTTGGGCTTTCAAAAATAAACTTTAAATTTAAAAATAGAAAATGATTCTGGCAGAACTTGTATATCTTATATAGTTTCTAAACTTAAAGCAGAAATAACAAAACATGTTAAAATTCTGTCCACTGCAAATTCAATATCAATGTTCACAATTTTGTAGCATATTATTTCCATTTTTGTCTATTGTTCTATATTGTACTTTAATGTAATAAAAAGTTATGTTTTATTATGAAACGAGTTCTGCTGTTGAACCCAACTTGATATAAATATACATATATTATTTATATTTTTGGGGGCTTTAAATAGATGATATTGTTTCTGTTGTATTGAATATCCCCCTTTTCCTAGTCCTAGATTTGCAGCAAAATTCTTGCTTTCCTCTTAATTAGCTATTTAAAATAAGGAAAAGGGGCTACCATGAACCATGCCATAGATCATTGTTGTCACATAGCAAGAATCGATTTCTTTGCAGATCATAGAAATACATAGAAAGTTATGTAACATAACTAGACATGTATTATTCAAAATATTAAATGAAATATGTATATCACTCAACAAGCCTCACATCATGAAAACTGAAATGTCTTCAGGAGAGAACTATTGTTTCACAAGTGATGCTGTGTTAGAACGTATAATACCACTGGCTTTTTATATGTGTTAGCATAGAAAGTGACAGGGAATCTATATGTTTTTCAGTCTTAATAACTTTGTTAAATCTCTTTACTGATGCAAAGGTTTCACTATACCAGAGCAAAAACTGTCTATTTAAAATACTTTTTTAAAAATGAGTGAATTAAATTGAAGTCTACATTTTACAGTGAAATTAATATAAAAAATATTTAAACAATCTACATGTACAAACACTGAGTTTATTTCCATATGCTTTCAAAAAATATTGGTGCAAAGAAAGCGAAACAACGATTTGTATCATTCCATCTATCAAAGCGGTGTTTTAGAAAGAAAAAAAAGCAGCTATATGTCCAAGTTTGAGAGGAGAGTAAGTTACCGATAAATTTCTTCGTTATAAGTGTTCAATAACATATAAGTACTTGAAAAATTCAACCTTTTCAAGACTATTCTTTTATTACAAAAGTAAATAAACATGAAATGATAAATTGTAGTTATTTTAGAAAGGGTCGACGAAATATAACTACAATCATTGACGCCTCCGGGTGCGGGAACTTCTCGCTACATTGAAGACCTGTTGGTGACCTTCTGCTGTTGTTTTTTCTATGGTCGGGTTGTTGTCTCTTTGACACATTCCCCATTTCCATTCTCAATTTTATTCAACTCGAATTCACTGTTGCAAACTTACAACTTCCTACATCACGTACACAGAGTTCACCCCCTTTGATCTTCAATTTCGCCACGAACAAGCTGACACAATTGCATGTTCGGTTTTTGGCCTATATAGAACCAAATTCTTATCTAAAAAATGGTGTTACTTTATATTTTGCACTCCTCCATACGTTGCCACTCCTTTTTGAGGAATAATTTCGGAGTTTCCAAGGACCAACGAAATTTTTCAGGCAAAAGTTTAACTTTGCTTGTCAATTAAGCATACTTTAAGAATACTTTTTATCAATCAATATAAACAATAATTAATCTTATTCACCTAAGATTTGAACACTTAAGGTTTTATTAATACATAAGTAAATATAATACGATACGAGAAAAACAACACGAAACGTTTACCAAAATTCCATGAACTCTTACCTTTTGTCACGTGACCAATGTCTTGATCTTAGACGCCATTGAATCGATTGCCTTCCAACTGAAGTCAGGTTCTGTAACTTATTTAATGTCTGCTTGTTTCCATTAAGCGACATATAAATGGTAAGAAATAATGTTACAAACCTGTTAACAATAGTATACATTTCACCTTATAACGTACTTTCAAGTCATGACAGGAAATAACATGGGACGCTAACGCGAGAATAAATGGTACCTTTTTCGAAAAGAAAAGTACAATTTCCAAATTTGATTTAATTTGATAACTATATAATCTTATGAATATCATATTTATAACGAAATTTAAAATTCAAAATAAACGGTATTCACACATAGAAGTACAATCAAACATGTTCACACATACAATAATTAAAACGGCATGATACCAATACAAAATCAGGGATTTTATGATACTTATATATGTAACATGAGAACAAAGGAATCATGCAAAACAAAACAACAATTTCAAAATATGATTTTTTAATAAAATAAACTGTATCACAAATCCCCAAAAACAGAAAATTACTTTGAAATTACGTCACAATTGACAGATACATTGGGTATAAAACTACATCCAAGCTTGACACAGCTCTAAATTTGGATGTTAAACATTTGACAGTTTAACTTTCTGACAAAGAATGAATGTGCCTAAAAGAACAGCTTTTATTTATTCATTTATTTAGAACTGGACAATATAAGCTTAGTTTATAAAGAGATTCGCTTCATCAAACAAAAATATATATTTGACATAGAAAATGTGTACCATACAAAATGAATGTGGTAAAAGAAAAATGAAGAACTTAAATGTTTTACCAATCATGGCCCAGTTGAATTACATGATTAGATTCGAAATGTTTTAAGAACCTCAAAAATTCGGGTTTTTTATGAACTTAAACAAATTCAAATTTTAATCCTTTTGGACCTCAATATAGACCAATTCGAAAACAGCTCATAAACTCAAAATTCTGAATACATGCTTTTATTCGTGTTATGAAAGAATCCCAAGAATTGAATTTTTGTTAATAGGCAACGAATTTTAGTTTATAAACCACTTGACGATATTCAGCGTATTTAAGGTAGATCATAAGTAAATGCTTTTTGAGACAGAATTTTCTTATAATTTGACAAAATGAAGATTTTCCTATGCTTTTTTTAAAAATATAATAAAAATTATGGGTCACCGTGCTATTTTTCAAGCTATGAGTCGTTGAAAATTGCCAAAATTTGGTTAGTTTATTCATGAAAAAACACATAACGGTGCATAAAAAAATTTCTATGAGATAGAATTTTGAAATAAATTGTGAGAAAATAGGTTTTATTATACGTTTTAAGAAAATAAAAAGAAAACATGGTGTCACCAAACTTGTATTCTTGCCACAAGTAAAAACAAAAAAAATCCCTATTAGCCCAGTATAAATTTTGTGCTAAAAGAGTTATCTCCCCTTAAATGGCTCATTTAAAAAAAAAAATGATTTTAAAAACAGTCTAACCATTAAATTGCAAATCTGTTTCCAAATTTGCTGATTTGGGCAAATAACTAGACCGATTTTGTACTGTGATTGTACAATCCAAGATGGCGATATACCATGAATCTACCTTAAGAACCCCAAGAAGGATGTATTATTCTGTCACCAAAACATGTGATACACATGTAAAACATCAATGAATCTAAAATATTTTATAATTAAACTTAAAAATGTAAAAAATAGTGGTTTTAAAGAAACTTTTAAATAATTAAATTTTCAAATTGCATTACCAATTAAGTCAAACTCTTTAGACAAAATGTTGAGAAAATGGATAATGGTACAAGAAACGAGTTTATTAGAAACATGTCAATTTTGTCATTTCAAATTCCGTACATATGAATGTTTGAAATAAAATGCTTTTTGTTTTAAAAGAAGAAAGAAAAACAACATTTTTTTATAAAACTTTCGTATATGAACACATTCCTATAGTTTGTAAAGTCAAATTTATTAAGTTAGGTCCACTTCATCTCTATGGAAAGTATATTAAAAAAAAGTTTTATTGTGAAACTGTGATTTCATTCTTGCCAAAACGGGTAAAAATGTATTACAAATTGGAAAAATAAACAGAATAGGGTACTTTCGAATTGCCCTAGCATATCTTATTCCTTGTGCACCACCATATGATTCTTTCTTCGCAATAATATAAACCCCAAAATCAGGTGTGCATCCTCAAACCATATTGAAATTTGTGAAAAAGTAAACAATATATACAAGTAATAAGTTTAATAACCAACTCCAAGGTTTGTTTACAAATTTTGTTAAGAGGAAACGAATTTTAATTTTGGGCCCTTTGGACCTTAATGTGAACATTTTTGAAAACTGAGCTCTTCATCAAAAATCACGTAACACAGCTTAATGCAGCATTTTGGACCATTTAGAAATTGGTAAAAAAAATAATCAATTAATACAAGTTATAAGTACTTAAAAGATTAATTTGCTGTGCCGCTATTTTTGACATTTTTGCCTATTATGTCTGTTTGTTTTGTTCACACATAGTAATTAATATAATGGACTTTTATGCAACTGTAATACAAGCTAGAGATTAAGCTAGCTTTAAAAATAGGTTTTATCCACCATTTTCTACATCAAATAAATGGGGAATGGGTCAATGGGATACATATGATGACCCCGCTTGCATATCATATACAGTTATAAAGGGACATAATTGAAGAACGGTAAAAGTGACTCTACCCTAGTTTGTACTTGATCTGAATTTTGTGATAATAAGTATTGTGTATAATTTTTTTATAATATGTGGTAGAGGCAAACTCATGTTAAAGAACGGAAATGAAAAAATGTAAAGAGCATAACTCTAGAACATTAAAACTGACGCCACCAAAATTCAATCCGAATCCATATTTTGTGGTATTAAGCATTATATATGATTTTCACAGCATTTGGTTTAGGCAAACTAAAGTCAGAGAACGGCAACGAAAAATTCCGCAATTTTCCGTTGGGAAAGCGGCATAAATTTAGAACGGTAGAAGTGAGGCCACCAAAATTCATACTTGACGTGTATTTTGTGGTAATGAGCATTATGTTTGAGTTTCATAACATTTAGTTTAGGCAAACTTAAGTTAGAAAACGGAAACCAACTTTGTGATTTACGGACGTCCAGATCGACAAAGATAAAACTTTATACCCCTCCGTTACGGGTGGAGCATAAAAATATCTGTACCAAGTCAGGAATATTACAAGTTTGAAGTGTTTGAGCGTTTGATTTTGCCATTGGATTAGAAACTTTCCGTTTTGAATTTTCTTCAGAGTTCGGCATTTTTGTTATTTTACTTTTTGCTAGTATATCTGTTAGGCCTTTGATTGTCACATTAACAAATTGTTTATAAGAATATAGGAAGAGTATTCTGAAAGGGATAATATGTTCTCATATTTCCTATTGTAAATAATATCACATTATTTATAATTAACTAGTTTTAATTTTTGATAAACAGTCATGACTTTTATTTACCAACATTCATTAATAAAAAACAATATATGAAATGTAAGCATTTTCTATTTCTTATGAAGAATATTCATCGCAAAAAGTATAGCCTTATTTCTGGTTTTGCATAAATAATGAAAAAAAAAATTAAAAATCATGCTGGCTAACACATTTTGTTTTTAATAATTCTTTTTGATTACATAGATATTTTCCATGAAAGAAATTCAATATTGATATCCCAATTATCTAGAATTGTTCTGTCACTTTTCAATTTGATAACTTCTGTTTTTGGGCGATTAATTACAGTTAATTTTGAAAAACAGTTTGAACAGGCTGACATGAAAGCAAAGTGTCACAGCAGTTCTTAATTTCACAGAAGACTTTCAGTCTGAAAAATGATACAAACACCGAAAACAACTAGATTATTTATTGGAAATTTGATCAAAGACTGTACTCTTATGACCATCTAGTGACCAGAACTATTGCACAACAATTACCATTTGAGGAATTGTGGTATTGATAATGATCCTTTGTCATATGATTATAATGTTTTTAAAAACAAAAGTTTAAGTTTTCATAAGCGTTAACATGGTAAATGGAATGACCATAAATGAAAACGTTTATTTATTTTTGAGATTAGATATTTGAAATGTAAATATTACCGACTGCCTACATTTGAAGAATAATGAGTGAAATAGAAAATGTCTCCAATCAGTTGCTTCCAAATACATAATAAGAAGTTAGAAATGAGCCAATCCAGAAAAAGGGTAAAGTGTGTATAAAAGTCTTATATTTTTGGTAAATTGTTTGTAGATTCCTACACATACTTTACTAGAACAGTTACTGTAGATCTAGGAAACAATGAAGAAGAAAAAACATGTACCATATCATGTTACATTTCACTTACTCATTGGAAATATATTTGATACATGCTTTGTATGGCATGTTGTCTTTTCTTCTAACATGACGTCCTACAAACACTTTGAGTACAAGCCCGTGGTAAAATATGAATATATTGCAAAGGCTGTTCCGATCGTACTCTCA
The DNA here is from genome assembly GCA_019925275.1 of Mytilus edulis. Lineage (NCBI taxonomy): Eukaryota > Metazoa > Mollusca > Bivalvia > Mytilida > Mytilidae > Mytilus > Mytilus edulis. The sequence continues at coordinate 77,624,715 of CM034354.1, read as the reverse complement.
CGTCATATGCTTTTCATATGCATATTTGTCCTATTACAATCGAAATAATCATGAGGGCTTGAATATATCGTGATTTCTTCCCTATTTGTTTTAATTCTATTTTTAATTATAATACTAATTTAAATAATCATTAATTCCAGGCGTTCATCTAGATGTAACTTGCGCATGGATTGGTTTATATTTTTCGTAAACTAAAAAATATTTATAGAAGCAAATCATTCAGCTTCACTCTTACGCTTTATCGTCAGCCATTTTGAGAATTATTCGTTTCTCATCTAGGCCTTTTAAAATGGTAAGTTCTACTAAACCTCTTGCATTCAATGATTGAAATTTATAGAAAATCGTCATTAAATGAGGGCTGGTAAACGCAGAAAATACAGGAACGCCATGTACAAATAAAATAAATGACGATACTAATGCCCTATATACATGTATTTGCATTAAAACAGATATTTCATCATACTTCAATTCAAAAGTCTTGAAATTAACAACGTAAAGCAGAATGATATCATGTATATCTTTTTACTTGGTGGAGGTAATGGTTTTGTTGATATAAGAAGATGTAGTAAGAGTGCCAATGAGACAACTCTCCATCCAAGTCACAACTTGTAAAAGTAAATTACTAGTATTATAGGTCAAACTACTGTCTTCAACATGGAACCTTGGCTCACACCGAAAATCAAGCTATAAAGGCCCCAAAAACAGCGGGCTATTAAGGCCCCAAAATTGACTAGTGTAAAACTTCCCAAACGGGAAAAACCAACGGTCTAATCTTTATAAAAAACGAAAAATGAGAAAAACGTATGAGTCATATCAACAAACGACAACTACTGCACATCAAATTCCTGACTTAGAACATGTGCTAGATCCGAAAGAACTAAAATTAACTAGGAGTAACGAAACTTATTTACAGCTTTCCATAAAAAAAATTGTGAACACAACGACATTGATACGAATATGTATATTTACTTTCTATTCCGTGTCCGGGTTATTAATTGGAAATTTCATATGAAATAGTGATAACATTTGGCAAGCTATCAAAGAATAGTATTAAGTGCAACTTACTCATACAGACGCAACTTGGTTTTGTTGTAAACTGAACTATTTCTAAACGCTCTTTAATGGACTCAAAAATATTTTTGTTGTTTTCTAAAAGATGAAACTTGTACAGTGTTGACAAAGTGGTGAAACAAAAGAGTACCACGGAGTAATCCGCACTATAATTTAACAGGGTAATAACACAGAACTTCTTAGAAGGGGAAAGTGAATGGATTCTTCATTTAGGTACAACATTGAAGTATTAAAAGAATAGTATTTTAATATGTTAAGTTAGGCCAGTATACAATTTTACTTTGTTGAACCATTCCAAACCAGAGAATATATAAAATGTACTAAATCATGTACACTGAAATGTAAATCTCCGAAATGCATGTTTTCTTGGTGAGGTGATTTCGTTTCATTTAAAGTGCTCCCTTTTGGGATCTCATTGGCTCTGTGAATGGTATGAAACTGTTGTAGCCCGTAGTTAGATATAACATGTATAAGAAGATGTGGTACGAGTGCCAATGAGACAACTCTCAATCCAAGTCCCTATGTGTACTAGTAAACCATTGCAAGTTAAAGTATGGTATTTAATAAAGGCAATAGTAGCATACCGCTGTTCACAAGTTATAAATTGATTGAGATGAAAATCCGGGTTACAAACTAAAACCGAGGGAAACACATCAACTTTAAGAGGAAATAAACAAAACAACAGAAACACTGAAGTGAACAAAAAAAGTACAATTCAACACACACAGAAACGAACAATAAGATAACAACTGCAATTTTCCTGACTTGGTACAGGAGATTTTAAAACAAAATGATGGGTTGAACCTGGTTTTGTGGCTAGCCAAACCTTGCGTTTTTATGGCAAACGGATCATTGGCCTACACCGAACAGCAAGGTATAAAGTGACTAGTATAAAACCATTCAAACAGGAAAATCAACGGTTGTATCTAATTTTTTTTTAACGAGAAACGAGAAACATTTTAAAAGTGTGTAAACGTACATCACAGACATTCAAGACAACCGAAATTCGAACAAACATACAAATATATCAAAAACAAAAACGCTAGGAAAAACGTGTGTGTAGATGATAGTATACACATTATATAATACTTACTTTCTCAAAAGTGCAAATGAAGTAAAATATGAAAAGAAGGGCAAATATAATCATACATAACTGTTGACAAGTGTCTTTTAATTTATTTAACGAGTGTTGCATGCTACCATATTGAGATACTATATATCATTCAGTTCATATAAATTTATGCAACTCCATATGTTTTAGCTTGTTGCCCTTTTATCTTATTCAGGCACAACCTTATTATAGCTACCAGTTGAGACGAAAACTGACAAAAGTGAGAAGAGAAATGCGACACAACAGAACGTGTACTCCCAAACAAAATGGAGAAGCAATAACGTCCAAAAAAATGGAATCGAAAAGACCTAGATGGTCAGCGCTTGGATACTGTAAACAAGACCTGGATATTCCTGCATTTGGAAACACTTGTCCTATTTCAGGAACCACCGTTCCGATAATTGGAAACCCACTTCCGGTACTTGGAAGTAATATCCCTATTAGAGAAACCATTGATGGGGAAATAAGCATCAGATTAGGACAAACTATCCCATTCTAATATGGGTTATATAGAGAAAAAAACTGCAAGGAAATTTGTAAAATTAGTGTCATTTTGTTTAAATTTATTTAAGGCTACAAAGCCTTTGTTTTAAAGTGAACAATATTTTCAGATTTTGTATTTTTTCAATGTGTTATACTTAGTTACGTACTATTAATTCAATCACTTATTTATGTCCTTTGTGGTCTCGTTTATTCAGTTATTGTTCATCAAATTAAAAAGTGGTCCAAACATAAAATAGAAGTGCTAAAACTTTGCCTCCCAATCCCAAAGTGGATGTGTTTGGTCAATTTCAAACATAGATAAAAGGAGCAATTTGTGTATATCACAGGCGTCTGCATGTGATATACACACATTGCTCCTTTTTTCTTTGTTACTAAATTGACTGAAATTTTGAATTTCAAGTGCGATTCTAGAAATCTTTTATCAATATATTTATACTAGTACTAATTTCCTAACTCGTTATTTTATACAATAAGAAAGCTATGAAAATATGAAAGCTCACAAGATCATTTAACCAAAGCGATCGTTCTACTACAAACCAGTCATAGAATACATCTTTCATTTATTTCAGTCAAAAATGATGTTAAAATCTAACAATCATGTGCATGCTTAATAACCAAAGTGCTTCAGATACTCTAGTGTTAAAATTTGAAGGGTATATTTTTACTTCAATATTAATTTTCACCAAGAAAGATAATGTTACCAATAATACTACCAAAAAGGTTCCCTATTTTGATTACAATGGGTATGATATCTTCCATTTGAATATAAAGTTGTATTTAACACGAGAACCAAACTTGTTATATTTGCTTCTATCTTATTCATTTGCAATCTATGATCTGTTTCTTACAAAGAAAAAACATATAACGCTTCTGTCAAAGCATTACCTCACAAAAGCCATGATCATACTGGACTGTTAGTAGCGTATGCATTATACAAAGCAAACTGCAAATGGATAATTATAGTGACCAATATAAGACCGTTTGCCTTTTTATCAATTATAGCTTGTAAATATCTACTTGTATGATAATGTACTAACCTAAAGTCTTATGTTATCCGTGATTGTTCATTAAAAGTAGTCCAAATCAACAATGTTATTACTATTTTTCTGCAAGTATGAAGGGAAGTGTTTTTAAGTAGAAACCATATGTGTGTGTGTGTAGTAACATAGATAAATACGAGAAATTGTGTCTTTCTAATTACACAGCTTGCTACACTGGTGGAAAATTGCATTTCCAGGACAAAGAAAGCAAAATGTTATAAATGTTTTCCATAAAATAACGAATAACATGTCCGTCAATGCAAAACAAACACGTTACTCTGTTGACACGTTTTAACCATGACATGGGACATTTGATATATTCTCCCTCCCCCTTTTTAATCTAAAATAATTGCAAGACAACAAATCATCTATAGGATAACAATAATACTTCAACTCGTAGACACATCAACAGCGCGATGAAATAACCAAAAAGCAAAATACAAGATTAACATAAGGTGTGTATTCAATATCATTCGGTTAATTTTCAGTTAAAATTTGAGTTATCGCTCTTTAATCATGTTTTACTTTTTCAATCGTGATAAAGATGACGATATCGCCGCATGCAATTATAAAGAACATTGTATAAATGCGATAGGCAGAAGAAACAAAAGGGAAAATACAAATAACAGTAATTTAATTATGGATGTAACACCTCTTCTGATAGTTCATAGACATAAGTGTGTCATGTGACCGTTACGTCACGAAGGTTTTTTTTCAAAATTTACTCCTAACAATTGAAATTTGGATTTAAATAGAAATGACTAATATTGTTTCCGTCTTTTCGATATAAAATTAGAAATGGGTGCAAACTTTTTAATTGAAAACCACATATTTTATGTTATTTTTCATGGACAGAAAAAAATATAACAGTCATTCCCTAAATAATAAGTTGAAAAAAATTGGCTTCTCAACGGTCGGCAATACGGTAAAACCAAAATCAAAATATATTAATTGCACTTATTGCAAATAAAAAAAACTGAAAATTTGCCTTCACACCAAGCTATAAATTTTTGATGACATCAATCAAGGTTTGATTTAAGACCAAAAAAATCAAATACATGTACAAATTCAGCACATCAAAGAACACAAATTATTATTTGTTTGTTAAAATTAAACTAAGTTGCATGTTAAACCCGAATTTGATTTCTCTGAATCGATTTATGACTTTCGAACAGTGGTAAACTTCTGTTGCCTTTATTTGACCCTTTGGACCTCAATATGGACAAATTTAAGAAAAGGCCCAAGAAATGAAAATCTAGATAAACAGTTGAATTCGGCATATCAAAGAATCCTACACAG